>VURO01012475.1:20158-32569 GCA_015108175.1 Pelvicachromis taeniatus
AGGGGAAGGGGGGGAGAAGGGGGGGAGGGAGGGGGGGGAAGGAGAAGAGAGAGAGAGAGAGAGAGAGAGAGAGAGAGAGAGAGAGAGAGAGAGAGAGAGAACAACAACAAATAGTCAGGTAGGTGTGCAAAATAGACAGACTAATGTAGCACTCTTCATGTTCAAAATGTTGGTTTAAAAGATGAACAATTAAAAGTTTGACTCTGCACTTCAAAATACATTTGCAGAAACATACAGAAGTGCACTCTGCCTCACACCCATTACCCACCATAAAAATGAGGCTAATTGCGAGTAAGCACTGGGTGACTGGTCTTTCCACCTGTATAAAACCTTGCAGGTCTCTGGTTGCGCTGCCTCCTCTCCGTCTCTTCCATTAAAAGCTAATTGATGAACATGGGCCGCTAATTAGAGCTGAGTGATCAGGCAATGGGGAGGGCAGGGAGAGAGGAAGCGTGGAGAGCTGGGGGAGCACCAGTGTGGCATACCCCACACGGGGACCACAGGCTGGTAATTGAACTATACCGTATGGTAATTAAGCAGAGAGGGGCTCTCATTAGCCTGCCTCAACCAGAGTGTCTATCAGAGGCACACTAGGCCTGGACAGGAAGAAGGGGGTGGGGGAGGGGGGTTACAGGGAGGAAAGATGGTGCAGACAATTTTTAGGCAATGTTACCACTCTCTTTTGGGGAATTATCAAGTCAGCTTTTGTCCTAGATAAGAGTCGTACTCCCCTCTGAGGGCAATTTGAAACATGGGAAGTTACAGCAGAGTTGTGGTTTGGGGCTACAGAGCAAGTGTGGGTGTGTGTCTCTGGTGTGGCAATGTGTGCGTACATAGTTGTGTGTTAATTATAAGCCTCCTTTTGTAGGGAGACTGGTTAGAATACTAGTGCATGTTTCTGTGTTTCTGGAGTTTGTGTGTGTGTGTGTGTGTGTGTGTGTGTGTGTGCGTGTGTGTGTGTGTGTGTGTGTGTGTGTGTGTAACACTTGGAGAGGGAGTGAGAGTACTCACCCTGTTGATTAGCTCTCCAACCATGCCAGTCCAAGAGCCGTTGGGCTCTGGGGCCCCATACAGGCCATCATCCACCAGCTTGATCTTGAAGGAGAATTTCAAGATGTCTGCCAGTTCCCTCAGCATGTCAACACAGAAGCCCTCATACTGGTCATTTCCCTGGAAGTCTTGGTAGTTGTCTTTACGCATCACATATGGGTTCTCCTGAACATGAGGGACACATGAGGAGGTTTCAGTCCAAAACTATAAATATCTGCTTGATCAGAAATTATTTGCTAGATTAAAGCAATGGCTTGAAAGTTTTGGGGAATATGCTTATTTGCTTTCTGGCAGGAAGACACACAAAAAAAGAAAAAAGTTAGAGCGTTAAGTCAGTATCACTACAGCCAAAGGGAGATTTCTATTTCTATCGCCAGGATTTTATATTTGATGACATGGCTCTGTTGTGGGATATTGCAATCATTTCATACACATATGTGGAAAGTCAGAGGCTCGCCGAGCAGCAGCAAGAATCTCAGAACAAAACAAAGCAGGCATCAAAGAAGAAAGATAGAGCGTTGATTATGTCAGATATAGCATGAAGCAAAGAGTGGGGTTGGATTTGCTGAGGATTGGTCTGCAGGCTATAGTAGCTTAAATGGCGTGCCCTGAATGAGATAGCCAGTTGGATAAGTAGGAGGGTGTCAGGTGAACCGTAGAGCCAAAGAGAGCCAGGACTCAGATCAGCTGATCTGCCTGGACCGGTGCTGAGCTCACTAAAATAAGAGATAGCTGAGCAAAAGGCCGGAAACACGATTATATTCATAATGAGTTCAACTTACAGCTCATTCAAAGTTCGCTTATGTTATATTGAGGTTTTGCAGACACATGGCCACTGACAACATAATGTTAGCTTAGCCGCTATTTTGGTGTGACGATCATGGTGACAATGAAGGATCAAGTGAGTAAGGCCACGGTCACTCTGGCCTAGTTTCAAGTGGTTGATGGAACGTGCCAAATCCCCAAACCTTTCACTGGGGGAAAAACAACTGGCATACCGCTGCCGGTGTAGTTCGTATGGAAATGACGGTCGTGTCTACAAACACAGCACAGCTACTGTCCAAGCTGTAGTGAAACTGAAAAGCATGACGCAAACTGGAAATGGAGTAAAAGTTATGCCCTTTGAAACACGCCAGCTGCAGTGCTGAGGCAAAACTTTTTACTTTGAAGGCAAGCCTTCTCCATTTCTGGTTTGTGTCACGCTTTATCAAGCTGTACTACCACTTGGTGAGTACAGTACTAGCATGTATTTTCAGGAAAAAATGTGAAAAAAAACTACCTACTTTGCAACCAATTTCACCCAGCAAGAGCCAGAAACCTACAGGAACTACAGTGCTGGCAACCAGGCTGCTAATACAGATTTCCCAAGCAACCAGTAGTAATTGCGTGCATGATGTCATGTGAGAAACCTCAACAATTTGCAGCGTTTGTGCTATGCTATTCTGCGCTAACTACCTTTACATTTACTCTACAGTGATGTATGGTATTGTGTTCTTCGCAACAAGCCAAATAACCATTTTTCCGGCGATATGGGAATGCCAGCACATTTCTATTAGGGAATCACAGACGATTTTGTAAAAGCCTGAATTTATGTTCTCAAAGATAACTCTGGCAGTCATTTAAAATTAAATGCACTTAAAAGAGAAGACACTGAACATCATAATCATTTTACTTATCAAATGGTGTATTAGTTTCTATTTCCTAACTGAAAAGGCTATAAAGCTTTTTTAAAGACATGGCACAAAAGAACAATAGACAGATGCATCTTGGGAATTTTAGACTTGCTGTTCTTGGAGCTTGCCCAGTACTAAAAGTCAAGATATCTCAGCTTGAGCAGAATCAATTTAGACCATTTTTATCTCCCTCTTGTGAGTCCCCTACAGTTATGGAAGTCCAATACTAAATTGGTTTAAAAGACATAAATTGGATTGTGGAAGATAGCTACAGACGTAGGTAAGAGTAGAAAAAAAAAATTCAGTAACCACTGTCTAGCCATGAAATGGATCGACGCAGATAATCTAGGGTACCAAGGGAAGGCAGGCAGTGTTCTCGCAGATCTGAGCAGTGCGCCAAATATATTGACATTAAAAAAAAAACAAACAAAAAAAACAATTGTTTCATGAAGCTTGCATCATGTGTCTAAACCAGCCCAAACCCTCTAACACACAAACAAAAGTGAATTCGTCTACATCTTGGGAGAATACAGCAAAATGGCTGCTAAGCATCTTCATATTTGACACCATAAAGAAACAAAGACGAGATGTTTTCTTTTCCTTTTTTTTTAATTTCTTGTTTTGTCCTAAAGCTCAAGCTGCTTCAGATGTTTTCCATGTTTATTTTTAATTTCCCCCATAAAAGGCATAATGTTCGATGTTATGAAATTTGGCTTCAACAGTTATGCATCATCAACAATCATATCAACAGAGCAAACTGATTTAGAAAAGGCTAATTAGCTAACACAGTGTGCTATCACAGGATGTTAACAGTATTTTAGGATTCAGTGAATCTGAATGTACCCTACCAGGTGTTTCTTCCACATCTCTACAGCAACCTGCAGATATCACTCATATATCCAAACCCTAAAAGGAGACAGCTTATTGGGTTTGGACATAATCAGTAGACCAGGACTGTAGCAGTCTGGTTTTAGTTACACATCTCCCTCGGTGATCTGTCAGTTTCTATGACAGTTACAGCAGCGACAGCAAAATTATCAGAAACAGACCACAACACAGCACGAGCTCCGGCACAGCCTGCGAAGCAACACAAAAACAACTCCGAACTCACTAATGTGGAGCGTCAGAGAGCAGCCGTGACCTTACCAGTATGGTGGTGACAATGAGGGTCTTGTTTGCCAGCGTCTCGGAGACATTAATATCCAGACTGGTGGAGTTCATTGCCAGGGTGTTGTTTGAGTACCAGATACCGATCTAACATAAAGAAGAAGCGTGAGAAAAATAAGCTGTTATTGTTAGATAAATAATACACAGCAGCTGTTTCATTGTTCAAAACACCTTTTGCACGTTTCATGTTTTAGGACTTGGGCTCCGCACAGTTAGACTCTGCATATGCATAGCGAGTTAATTGTTCCCCACGGAGCCGTATGTGCACTCGCAGTACTATGCACCACTGTGGAGGAAAAAAAGCTCCTGTTTATAAGCAGAGCAATGAGCTGGGACAAGATGGCAAAGGCGGTAATGAAAGGCATTCATGATCAGAAGTTCCACTGTAATTTCTTTTTTCCCCTTACGCACACCTTTTTTAAATTGCATAAAAACTGTTCTCATATTTCCATTTTATGGAGACTGTAAAGTCACTTAGGTACATAAGTGTGTGATTATGACCTAACCAATGCGCTGGGCGGAACAGCAGCTCGCAGAGGCATTTCTTCAGGAGATATTACTGTACATCTTTCAATAGGTCAAAGAAGAGGTAATGACTCCTCAGACAGAATCACAGCTTTCCTGTGACACTCTTTATCCTGCCCTGACATTTAAGAGGAGTGTTTTTTTCTGTGAACCACCACCGCTGCCTGCCTGGAGTGTGGGTGCCGCTGTGCAGAGAGGGGGGAGGAGCAGAGTTAAAATGATCATTACCTCAAGTTAACGCTCAACTAAGTAAAAGTCTACCTCTAAGTATATGTAGCAGGTGGCATTTTGTGTTAACATGGAAAACAGCTGGCCAAGTGCAGAGCCCAGGAAGACATTAAGAGGAGGTGAAAAAGAAGTGTTTCCTCCAGCCAATGAACTGCAGCGTAATTCCCCCTCAGTCGGAGGCTGCAGTTGTGTATACTTCATTTAGTAAATGCAGGTGGAATGCACTTTGATTTCCACCTGCTCTCACCTTTCTTTCCAGCTTATTCGTGTGGGCTGCATTGTCACAATAATGTACCAAAATGGTCCTGAACACCTCATTTGCTGCTGGGCCTGCCAACAGTTTGGTAGCGCACGTTGTCCAACTACCCTTAACTAATCTGCTGTGGCCTGTGCTTGGCTGGTTCAAGAGATCAAACGGTTAAATTAACTGGAAGCATCTGCTGCAGGAAAATGAATGAGACTTTTCCTTTAAAAAAAAAAAAACTGTTATCATTATTCTTACAAATTCAGCAATTTAAAAAAAAAAACGTTATTGCTCAATTAAATTCATTGTCAAGTAAACACAGTGTTTTTCCTGCTAGAGCCACACTGTTGTGTATCACACACAATACTGAGTACTTGCTTTCCAACAACTATATCTACACACTGCCATTCAAAAAAAGTTAAAGGAGAGTCACATTAAATATATGTTTTCAGTTTTTGCATTAATTAATTTGTTCCCATATTCTAACTTTAAATGTTGATTAGAGTGTGTTCCTAAATGATGCCTTCACTTGTTCCTGTGATTTAGAGCCACCGTGCCGCCCCTTTGAGTGTCTCTGCTTGAGAGGGCGGTTGTAGTTTGGTGCGCGCTGCTTGTCAGTGAATTCTAGTGTCTTTGAAGTTTTGTAATCTGTTGCTGAACCCTGGAGACTGTGCCAATGGTGAACCTGTTTTCTCTGCTCATTGACATTCCTTCTACCACAGTTAAGGCTACAATTTGTTTAGAAAAACTATTCTGTACTCTCGGTTTGTTTAGAGTTGGAAAGGGAGCACAGAATTTCTTTTATTTCTTCATTTTAACAAGACAAGTTAGGTAAGTTTTGACACTTCTGTTAAGAGTGTGCTTTTTGTTCTAATTGTTTTAATTGAGTGTGCCCTGAGTTCTCCACATGAGCTGTGCTTTATTTGCATTTCACTGTGAAAACTTTGCTCATTAAAATTGTTAACTTTGGTTCTACTTCTGTCCAACATGGCTGTACGGTGAAGATACAATTTGGTTGAAAGAGAATGGGTGATGATATTGATTTATGGCCCAGCCTTTAATGTACTCAAACCTAACTGATTGTTAGACTACACCTAGACCTCAGATCCATTTCTGTGAAAAAAGATGAGCACGAGATTTTCAAGGAACCATCATTGATCACATTAGTGTAGCCAGCTACAATCCAGCTCAGAGTTCAATTAAGGACAGAGTCCAGATCAAATACAGATTAAAACTAAGCCTAAAGCAAATCCAGTTTTATACAAGACAAAAACAAACACCAGAGCAGAGCTGCACATCTGTCTGCTGTGCACCGAGCTTAAGGCAAATATCAACCACTGATTTTCACAAACCAATGTCAAGTTATTGTTTGTAGCCGTAAAAAGAAAATAAACGTGTCATTTATGACACACAGTTTTTATATTTTTGCTTTAACACCCCACATTTGTAATCACTGAAATGTATATTTAATTTGAAGTAAAACCACTGTCATGTACATTTAGAGCTGTGTCTGACGGCAGGTAAAAAGTGAAATGCTGTCAGATAAAACATATCGCAGAGTAAAGATATGGTTGCCATCAGGGGACTTTGTGATGAGGCTGACCTCGGTGTTAAACGCAGCTGCTGGCTTTGTGAAATGAGACAAGCGACCTGTAACTAACCCGAAACCTGAGGGCAACGTGACCTGGCTGCTGCATGATAGCAGGTGACTTCTGACCTCTTTGTGGCCTCCTCTGTGTTTCTCCAGGATCCGCAGGGTGTAGTTGGTCCTCTGACCTTTGCTGTTAAACTCCACTCGTCCTGTCAGACCATCGTACTCCACCTGGCAGGTAGACAGAGAGTGAGGTGAGGAAGTATGTCAAAAGCATGGAGGAGAGAAGGAAAAAAAGAGTGAAGAACATAGAAAAAAATGGAAAAAGATGTGGAGAAATAAACTAAGCCAGCATTCTGCATAAAAGCAAAGCACACTTCTTCTCACTAGCGGTCATGATTAGACAGATACTATCAGCAGTGATCAGGAGGAAAGAGAGGGAAAAAGACTAAGACAGGCAGAGAAAGCATCTGAGGCTGGACTAGACAAGGATGATCAGTTTTGGATCAACTAGGAGAAACTGACTGACGAGAGGCTCAGGCAGAGCAGCAGAGAGGGCCAAGAGCTCTCTAATAAGACTCAGACCTGCAGCTCACAGCTCAGCTCCCTCTCTTCAAAAGCCAGGTGCTGGCACAGTAAGCGAGAACTATGATGAATGGCGCAGCGCTGAAGATGGAGCACGCCATGATGTTGACTAACAAAGACAGATGTCGGGCCGGTGGGGCGGGGGCAGTGAAAGATGGGACTCGAGCTGCCTTGACAACAGGTCGTCGATGAGAGAAACAGACGACCAGAGATGGGAGATGACAAAGAACAACAAAACACAGAGGTTACATGCAACATGAGATGAGGATGATGCACATTTCAGCTGTACTCTTCTCATTTATCAATATTTCTGTTAAAAGAAAACCAAACAAAATGACGACTCATGAATAATCATGAGTCTTTTCTTAACACGTGCTGCTAATGCAATCCTTTCTCAAATGTTAGGATCGTTGCTTTTCTCTGCTTTTAATCACTATGAAGAAGAGAAGCCATCATTTTTATCTCTCTGAGTTTCTTTTGTGTGTCTTTAAGTTAAAATGTGATCTTGACAGTGTAGCAGAAACTACTTTTGCGTGTCTGTATAAGTCTATTTATTCCATTTTTCTTGCTATTTTTCATATGCTAAAAGTTCCAAGTTTTTGTAGCAGGTTTGTGGAGAATTTTGCCATTTTGGCACTGTACACAAACACAGAGGCTTGTAAATCAAACAGTCAATACGTGACTAAAGTGCAGACTTCCAGCTTTAATTCAAGGAGTTTAAATAAGTATTACATTAACTGTTTAGAAATTACAGGCTTTATTTGACATTTTCAGAGGTTCAAAGGTTACTGGACATGCAGTTTTCAGTGCCAGATGAGCTCTGATCCTTTGACAAATTAAGCAGATATAAGATCTGAAGTTGATTCCAGGTTGAATTTGTAGTTATTAGCCGTTTACTGGAACTCTCAATATGAGGTCCAAAGAGATGCCAATGCAAGTCTTTCTCACATTAACTTTGACCATACTTTGCATCTAATGTGTATATGGAAGTGTATTTGTATTGATGAATGCAAGACCGTGTGTTTGACTGTATGTGTCTGTATGCTACAACATGCATATTTATCTTTAATTCATGGTTTTTATTCAAACTGTGAAACACTTTGTACCTGTAAAAAAAATTATATAAAAATAGTTATTATTGTGATTATTGTTTTTATTATTATTAGAAGACAGCCAAAGTAGATGAGCACATTTTTTTCCTTGGTGAAGAAAAGCAGCTTCACAACATCGGACCAATCAAGAACACTCTTGAGAAAACAGCCATGTCATTATCGAAGTCCAGAATCAAGAGACACCTTTGTGAGGGTTTACAACAAGCTGCAAACCCCTGGTTATACTCAAGAACAAGAAGGCAAGATTGGACAGAAAACATCTGAAAGAGCTTGCAGAGGTTTGAAAATCATTCATTGAACTGATGAAACATGAAGAATTTGTACAAGACTGATGGAAAGAGAAAAGTATGGAAAAGAGAAACAGCTCATGATCTGAAGCATACAACGTCATCTGTGACATGAGCATGCATGGCTGCCATGGGAACCAGATTATTGGTGTTTATTGATAATGTGACTGCAGATAGTAGCAGGATGAAGTGTACAGGGTACACTCTCTGCTCACATTCAGCCAAATGCTGCAAAACTGATTGGATGGTCCTTCATGGCGCAAATGGATAATGACCCAAGATTCTCCAAGGCAAAGAAATTAGATATTCATGAGTAGCCAAGTCTCCAAATCTCCTGATCACAGGTCATCAGACCAGTTTTTTCTGTCACTGAAGGCAAAACCGAATGCAGAGAGACCCACAAACAAGCAGCAAGTGAAGGTGGCTCCACTTAAACCCTGGCAGAGAATCCCAGGAGAGGAAACACAGCATTTGGTGATGTCTATGGGTTCCAGATTTCTGGGAGTCAACGGATTTTCATCCAAGTATTAAAAACAATCCTCAAATTTAAAATTGCGTTATTTGATCCAATTATTTTTAAGCCTCTGAACAAGGAGGACCGTGTATGACAGTGTCTGTGATTGCTAAACAATTAATGCGACATTTGTGTGAAGCCCTGTGAATTAAAGCTTAAAGTCTACTTCAATCACATTTTAATTGTTTGAATTAAAATCCACTGTGGCGGTGTACAAAGACACAATCACAAAATTTGTGTTAATGTACGAATACTTATCAAATTAAGTGTTTATTGTTGTTTTTCCCTTGGGAGTCTGTTTTTCTCTGTGCATGTTCTCCAAATGTAGTCCTGGAGGACCCAGCTCTAGCAGAAAACATCATAAAGGAGGTTTTGAATAATCTGCCCAACACTGTAACCTAGTTACAGGCACAAAATGTGACAGGTGTGTGTTTGAGATCAAAATCCAAATCATGAGCAGCAAGTGGGGTGGAACATTAACGCGCTGATGGGAGCGGCAGATGGTCACAAGATGATATTTAGTTTTTTCTAACCAACATTCCCAAGCATTAAAAGTCCATTTAATTTCACATAAGGAAAATCTTCCAATTTTTATAGCTGGAAACAGCTCATATTTATTTCGTCTTGATGCATGCTCAATCATCCAGGTAAGTAAAGCCCTCTTTTCCACTTCTTCCAAATGGAAGAAGTGGAAAAGAGGGCTTTGCTATCCTACCCTGGAACACCACCAAGTCATTGGTTCAGGTATGTGGATGACGCATGGGTGAAAATCAAATCTCAGGATGTACCACAATTCACGGATTACATTAACTCAGTGGACCAACACATCAAATTCACCAGGGATATGAAAAGTGGCAGCTTAGCCTTCTTAGACTGTGAGATTTCCATCAGTGATGGGGGACATCTAAATGCTGATGTGTACCGTAAACCTACGCACACGGATCAGTATTTAAGGTTTGACACTGTCCCCACAGACACAGTGGCCAGGGAAGCAGAAGAACATCACATCAAGAAGGACCTGAGTAAATGTGCTTATCCCAGCTGGACATTTGTCAAAGCTGGGAAGGCACCTAAAGAAAGCTCCAGCCGATTAAGGACAGAAAGACAAACACTGCCTAAGAGAAAACCCACACTGATCCCGTATGTGTCAGGAGTATCGGAACAGCTGAGACGCATTTTTCCAAACACCGCGTCTCTGTGGCTTTTAAACCCCAAAACACACTGCGCCAAAAATTGGTCCACCCCAAAGATCGGGTCCCCCGACACAAACAGAGTAATGTAGTGTTCAGTGCCAGGAGGATTTCCAGGATTTATACATCGGGGAAACCAAAAAACCCCTGGCAAATCGGATGGCACAACACAGAAGAGCTACCTCGTCAGGCCAGGACTCCTCAGTCTATTCACACCTACAGGCCAGTGGACACTCTTTCAATGATGAGGGTGTCCTGGACAGGGAGGAACGCTGGTTTGAGCTGGGAGTCAAGGAGGCCATTTACATGAAAAGGGAAAAACCATCTCTGAATCGAGGAGGAGGCCTAAGGGTACATCTTTCACCATCTTACAATGCTGTGATTGCAGCCATTCTCCAACTCTCTGTGAATTGTACTCATGGCCATTGATCAATGGCCTTTGATCAGTGGGCCTTTATCAGTAGTCAATGGTCATGAGAATTTGCATATTAATGAACTGACCTCCCAGCCCATTGCTCCTTCAGTAGTGCTAGTTTCAGTCATTATGTAAATGTACTGTTTATAAACAGTACATTTACATAATGACTGAAACCTGCAGTCAGCTGAGACTGAAGAAGTCACTTGGAGGAGTGAGCAAACATTTCTCCCACTGAAAACTCTACGTCCAGATGAACAGAATCTACTTTTTGGGAACTCATATTTGTTCCTTCCAATAATTAACTGACTATAAAATTTATGCTAGGCTTATTTCCATTGATTCAATACTCCCAGTGCTGTAACAGTTTCAAGTTCTAATTGAAGATGTCACCTGAGGCTTTGTAGAATAGCAATTTTAAAACAGTGTTATTTGTGTTTTCTCAAGTTTCTCAACCTACTCTAAAAATAACTGCTAAATGCAGCAACACTAATCTTACTAACATTGATAAATAGGAGTCACAATTTACACAAGGATGTTAATAAAAGCTTGAATGTAAAAAAAAGATTAAACTCATGTCCAATATCAAATGTTATATCTTGTTCTGCAATGGACATAAAGCAGACACGGGGATTTACGCAGGGTTTACCATGCGCAGATAGTTCATAAGACTGGTCCCATGCTGCCAGATCTGAGGTGAGGTGCAGCTGAGTGGCTTCACTCCAATTTCCTGACTGCGGTTCAATTCCCTCACCGCCCCCACCACCACGTGCACGGCGTCAAACATCAGCGCTGACGAAAGCTGTGGAAGGTGGAGAGGACACAAAAGAGATATAGAGGTGGAGAGGGGAGGCGGGAAAAAATGAGATGGATAGAAACAAGGAGAAGAGAAAAAAAGAGAGAAAGAGTTAACTGGAATGAGAGGTGCAGAGAGGATTGAAAGATTAACAAGGAATGGGGGGGAAGGAGAGAGAAGGAGGGAAAATAAAAAGAGGAGGGAAAAGATGTAGAGGGTCGAGTAAACCAATGGGGAGGAAACAAAGATGGATACATCAATACCCATTAAATACAAGCAAAAGACTAGCTGGAGCTGTTTAAGTGCTCCATGAATCAGTGTGAGGAATAAAGTAGCTTAATGTTGTGTGGCATATAAACAAAGCATTAAAAAATTAGCTCTAATAGCGTGCACGCATGAGTACTCATGGGCTCGAGATACTAACCGCAGGGCCGGGGTACGTTAGGTCACAGCCCTCCCTCCAAGACAGATTGAGGCTCCTGATGAACTCCAAGTAGAAGGGATGGGTGGTGTTAAACATGGAGAAGCCGACAATGTTGGACTGCTCATCGACTATGTCATCCAGTCTCAGCAGGGGGAAGTCCTACAGAGAAAGAGGATGAGGAGGAGGAGTGGGGAGGGTGTTTGCAGGGAAAATAGAAAATTGAGGTGTGTGACAGGGTGATGTTGACAGGCTATCAAATCTTAGCACAGAAGAAAAATACTGTGCAAAAGAAGAGGGTGATAACGAAAAAAAGAGGCTACAGGGAGTGACACCATCTAATCTCTGATGGAAAGCTAGAAGAAAGGGGAGACTGAGATACAAGGAAAATAAAGGTTAATGGAATTGAGTTCTTTTTTTTTCCAAAAGTAATATGCATACAAGTACATCTAAAAGACGGAGGACCACAACCCGCACAGAGAGCAGAGAGAGAAAAGTGAAAAAATAAAAATCAGAAGCACAACATAAAATGGTACATTTATTCAAATGCTTGAAAAGGAGGGGAGCATATCAAGGAGAAAGATGAAAACACCGCAAGCTTCAGGAAGGTGGC
>VURO01012475.1:32589-48401 GCA_015108175.1 Pelvicachromis taeniatus
TGCATACAAAAAAAAACAAAAAAACACCAAACAAAAAAAAAACACAAAGAAAAAAAAAAAAAAAAAAAAAAAAAAAAAAAAAAAAAAAGAAAAAAAAACAAAAAGAGAAAAAATAAAAATCAGAAGCACAACATAAAATGGTACATTTATTCAAATGCTTGAAAAGGAGGGGAGCATATCAAGGAGAAAGATGAAAACACCGCAAGCTTCAGGAAGGTGGCGGGTGGCAGAAGAAAAAGGGCACATCACATCTGTCATCACCTTCACCCAGACCCCCCTTTTATTTTCTTTTTCCCTCCCCACCATCCTCCTCTGCACAGCCACATCTTCATATAGTAATTCGTTCATTTTTCAAATGTCTCCTTCTCGCTTTCCTTTCTTCTTCCCATCTTTCTTCTTCTCTCTCTTTTCTTCTCACCTCTCTGTACTTCCACCTATTGAGTACTTTCTTCCTGTTAACACCTTTGTTGGCTCATAAAGGGACAGAAAGAGGAGGAAAAGTGGGAGAGAGGAACAAAGGAAAATGAAAGAAGAGAGGACAGAAGAGGGGAAGGGGAACAATTGGCGTACTCTTACCATCGTGGTGAGGATGTACTTATAAAATGCTGATGTCATCCCAAGCTCTGACGCCTGTGAGACAAAAACAGAGAGGGAGAGGAAATAAGATGAAAAAAGTATAGAAGGCGGAAACGGCAGAATAAGAGAGGATAGGGACGGATTGATAAAGGCAGAGGGGGCAAAGGAGGAGAGTTACTGGACAGACAGAGAGGAAAGGAAGCAGTTGGGGTACAAATGGGGAGGATAGGAAGGGAGGGAGAAGTGGGGAGGGGGGGGGGGGGTGAAGAGAGCGTACGTTAATCACAGTTTTACATCATCAGGCTAACACTAGGACATTTCGCTGAGGGCGGACAGCGGCTCAAATGTGCCCAGTAAAAACATCCCATACGCATTCAAGCCATGACTCACTGCGCTGGCTATCGGCATTACAAGCCGTACCATGAATCAGAACAAGCTTGGGTAACATCTGCACCACATCCCAGCAAAAGATGTTCTTTTGTCAAATACTTTCATAAGGATGTAAGTGATCGTTGCTGGCAGACACGCATAAATATTGTTCCCTATGCAGCTCTGGAGGCCAGAGAAGGTAAAAATAGATGTTAATTCAGTAACAACAACAAATGTGTAGCCTGTGGAGCTCTGAGCGAGTTGTTTTATTATTTTACAGATGGTGAGCTCCGCATGCCCTTCATGTGGGTACATAAAAGAGAGATATACGCAAACCCCCTTGAGACACACTGTTTGCACTGTATGCAAGAGTAGCTTCGACTCCTGAAAATGTGTAGGTGGCTCTGGGGAACGTGTATTGACGTTTGAGAACTCACCTTCTTGAGGATGAGATAGGAGACAGAAGCGTTGGCGTCAATGATGATCGTGGCCACTTTGTCGTCACGGATCTCCTTCAGCAGCGGCGTAGGGTCCAGGTTGTCATCCAGCATCCTGACTGACAGGGTCTCCCGTGAGATGAGAAAGCGGCGAACCAGTTCCTCCAATCTCAGCAGGCCTGAAGGGAGGACGAAAACGGGGATGAGCCGCGTATCAGTGTCTGTATCAGTAGATACGACTCGTGTTTTCCAAAACGTAACCATTGCAGGACATATGAAGATCTGATTTATCCAGGAATGGTCGTATATTAGTGTCTCGTTGCAAAGCATGATTGATGGTTTGTCTAAATCCCCAGGAAATGAAATAGCATTTAATATGAAGTCTGCTGCGTGTTCCCATTAACCATATCTCTCACTAGGACTTTTTTTTTTTATCTATTGTAATTCCGACAAAGCAGATTTTTGTTATCAGCTCTGCCTTGTTTGTTTGTTTCCCTCTTAGTTAACAACCTACTTGACATACGGCATTTTACAGAAATATGGAGAAGAATTATGCGGAAAACAAGTGATTTGTTTTCGACGCTGATAAGTGCCACCGTGCTCTCGTAACACCTCAGCTGTGACTCAAAGGTTGCATTTATTTTCCAATAAATCTATGACTCCAGATGAATCTGTCAGCTCAGGGTACATCTATTTACACCCAGGGATGTTCGGGACAATTGTTATGCAGAGGTCATTCCATCAATCCGGACGTGCATAAAAGATGCAGATATGCATTTGTGTGATTTTAACAAGTTATGGGGATTTGTGTTATTTTTTTAACTGTATCTTCACAATGTGTAGTTAGATTTTATACTTAGTGCTGTGAAAAAAAAATCTTGAATCAGCCCTCGTTTCTTTATATTTTGCTTCCACAGCATAGACCTTGCATAGAGCTTGTAATCTGCTAAAGTGTGTGCGTGTGTGCGTGCATGTGTGTGTAGGGGGGGATGTTTTTTTAAGCGTTTAAGCGTTCTTAAGCGACGTAATATACACCTATGAACAATTCAAAGTAAAGGAAGGGCTTCTAACTCATGGACTAAACTAGTGCTATATCTACACATAGCAGACAACTTAGCAGAAACTATGGTCTTTGATCAGTGGTTGTCGATCAATAGTTATGACAGTTTGCATATTAATGATCAAGGAACTGACCTCCCAGCCCATTGTTCATTCAGTGGTGCTAGTTTCAGTCTTTGTGCAAATGTACTGTTTATAAGATTGGGGAAACCTGCTGTCAGCTGAAACTGAAGAAGTCACTTGGAGTGACGAAATGTGTCTCCCAATGAAAACGCTGCGTCCAGATCAACAGAATCTACTTTCTGGGATTAGCAAAAACTAATTTTAAATTGTATCTTTAGACAATTTGTTGGCAGCTTGACACAACAACACAGAAAATCTTTCCCATTTTTCAGCTAAACCTATGAAACACGCCAAAGATAACATAGTTTGACAGGCATAAAACTGTATTTTTGTACCAAGAAGCTGATTCTCAAAGGTCTTTTAGCTGAAAATCTGGCATGTGTCAGCATGGTGTGCAGTGTTTCCTTAAGAAAGATAAAGGAAGTGGAGGACTAAAAAACAATCTCAATCTGATGAACAGTACCAGAGAGTCATGTTTTTAAGAAATTAAAAAATTAAAAAAAAAAAAAAATCCATCAAAGATCTGACACAAGACCTGAGAGCTGAATCTGATCCATCTACTGTTCACTGAAGCCTTGTCAGAAATGCTCTCAGTGGACGGGCGGCTGTCAAGAAGCCACACTTAAGAAAAGGAAACATGGAGAAAAGGCTGAGATGTGTCACTTTACTCAAGAACTGGACTGGATATCAGTGATAACAGGTCTTGTGGAGTGATTAATCCAAATGTGATTTTTCTTTTTTTTTCATCAAAATCATTCCCAGACAGAAAAACACACAACGGAGCGTTAGTAGTCATGAACTGGCCTCCCCAGAGCCCACACCTCAACATTACAGAAGCAGCGTGAGATCAGCCTGCCAGAGAGCAGAATAAAAGGCAGCCAACATCCAAAGAAGAGCTTTCAATGTCCTTCAAGAAGCCTGGAGAACTATTCCTGAAGACTACTTAAAGAAATCATAAGCTTGAAAGTGGTCACACCAAATATTAACTATGGTATGACCACTTTCAATGGAAAGTCCAGGATGTCCTCTATTTAGTACATCAGGACTTAGGGGTAGGGTAGCTCAAATAAGTAATGTCCTCCATTACAGAGGACATAAATGACTAGGCTGGTTCTCAGGAGGATATATATGAGCAACATATGAATATGAATGTTGGAGTAAATCTCTGCACCCATTTCCCATTTTCGTAGCAACATTAAGTAATGAGGGGTGACGCAAGGCTTCGGCACAGTACTGTATGTTTTTCCTCAATAATATTTTAACAAAACTGATAAACATTGATGAAGACAATGAATGGATGGATGCATAAATGCATCATACTACTGTAACCAGAAAACAAGCGCATTTATCTGTATCTAACTCTATAATTCTATATCGCCAAAGCCATTTGAGCAGTCTATGTTTCTGCAGCAGGAGGACATAACATAACTCATGCACACACACAGACACACACGTGCACCCAACTCGGTTCTTGTGAGTCTGCCTCAATAGAAATTTATATTTGTTCAATGCCCTAATATTCCCAGACAGGTTTTAGGTATCCTCCAAAATTGATGGACGCCATCAACCAATCAACATGACAAATTTCCGAACATTTTATTAATAGAATAATAAATTCAGAAGGTCGTGCAGCCTCAGCAGAGTTATGTGCTCTTTGAGTGCTTTGTAATGCACTTTGCCTGTGTTGTCTCATCCTTCAGTTAATGCTTTTCGGGTCTCTGAGTAATGTACAGTATGTACTACGAGTACGAAAGTATGTGCTTGAAAAACTGAAAATCTTACACTCCAATAATAAAACTGTACATGCAATAATCATGAAAAACTATGGCAAAAAAATAAAAGAAGATAGGCAGAAAAAAGTACTTGAAACACTTCAAGCTAATTCTTCTTGAATATGAGTCCAACCAATGGCAGTCACGACTCACATGACAACATGTGTGGAATAAGCCTTTACTAGAAAGTCAGCTCTGATGCTTCCTAATTGTAATTCCATAGTAAAGCACCCCTAGCTATGTAAATAAATGGTGGGGCAGGCATCTCGGGGACGAAGGGAAGGGAAGAGAAAGGAGCAGAGCAGGGAAGAGGTAGCACACAGAGCCCTTCAGCAGGAGAAAGCCTCTGTAAGCAGTGGGGTAATCACTGAACCAGGCCAAAACTTTAATTAGTTTGAGGAGGGAGGGGGGAAGAAGAAAAAAAAAATCAATGCTCTTTACAGCTTCCTCTACTCCCCTCTCTCACTTTCCCTCGTTCACATATTCTCTCGCGCGCAGAGAAGCTCTAACCTCTCTATCTCTCCTGTCTTAGCCCTGTGCTCTAGTTACCTCTCTCTGTCTTTATCCATCTTGCTCCAACACTGCCACCGTCTCCTCCTGCTCCTTATGCTCAAGTCTCTCCCTCTCGCTGTCCTTAACCTCATCCATCTCATGAAAACTGCATAATGGAATTAGGCTCAGATAGCAAGTACTGACCCAGGCACAGAGAGAGAAGGATTCATCGGAAATGACCCAAAAATCTCTGACTCATTTAACAGAATATCTGGCTAAAAGACGGATAAATTAGATTAAAGCCATTAGGATGCTGCTGCAAAATTGATCCGATTCTAAATACATACCTTAATTAGGATCTGCATCTAAGGTGGGTGTAAGCAAAATGTATGACTTTGTGCATTACTTACTTTGATGCCAAAAAATATAAAAATAATAAAAGACAGAATTCAGTTTACACTGGTGTAAACATGATGAATAAAACACGTGGGCCGGGTGGTAAACATTGTCTGATGTTTAACCTCTGCAGCGCCACAGCAGAGCCAAAAGCACACAAAAGCACACACTGACATTCATACAAGTAACCCAAAACCCACTGCCTGTGTGCAGACACACACACACACACACCCACACTCCTGCGCTCCCGCACATGTACAGACAAAGTGAACCAAACACTCACAAAAATGACATCAAACACACACAAACAGTGCCACACACACACACCCACACAGTTGTTCAGAGTGTGGAACAAGCCTGTTGAGTGGCAGTTAGCACCTATTCGGCAGCCATGGCAACCAGCTCCACGGCGATAGATAGCGCAGCCAAGTGGGTCAGAGTCTGTGAGTGCGATAACCTTGTAAAGATCACCTTCAAGCCAAATATATTACACAAAAACGCACCCCTCAGTTTCTCCACCAGTAAAAGCTGTGCATTTTGACCCAGACAGTAGCTATCAGGCGATCTGCCGCCTCTAATTATTATGAGAGAAAAAGCCCGGTAAAAGACGAGGCTCTTATCTATCCATTCAACAGATGATCAAAACTGAAAAAGGTGTCTGATGCCATTTCAAAGCTCTCTTGGTTCAATGAAATGACAAGTCCACAAGGAATTCAGCTTACTTTCAGGAAACCAGGGGAAGGCTGGCTAACTGCTGGAAAGATAATGAAAGCATCTCAGCGATTGAATCAATTTTTCATAATGTCAGAGCTTTTTGTTTGTTAAAACTACCCTTTTAACACTGCCAAAGGATGTGTTCAGACTTCAGTGGTCCCACTAATTCTTTATGTAAGCGCCCTTCTGTTCTTGGACGGTTGTGCGTGGCTGGTGTGAGGAGTCAAAAGCTGCAAAACAAAATATATCAACTCAGTTTCGCCGAGAAGTGGACAAAAAGTTTGGCAATGATTCCGTGGAAAAATTAGGATTTGTAGAGGGCGTAGGCGTATTCTGTCATGTATTTAATAGGAATGATTCAACTTATACACTGATCTCTGAGCCACAGGTGTGCGTCATATCCATTGAATGCATATAAAAGAAGGACAAAGACACGGTGATAACAACCGTTGGTGAAGTCTCAAGTATTTCTGCTATCACTGGTGTTTTGGAAGCAGACATGACAACCAGGGGGTGGATCTCTCCTGCAGTAGTGACATGTCACTCACAATGTAAGCCCACCCCAACGCATTTCCTGAATCACCCTCCTTTGTGACGCTAATGAAGACCATCATTTATAACCTGATCATTGTGCTGTATTAAATGAGATTAGAAACTGGTGAAAGAACCCATTGAATTGTATCAAGTTGGGCTCCCGTTTGCCTCCAGAGCTGCCTTCATTCTTCATGGCACAGATTCAACAAGGTGCTGGAAACATTTCTCAGAGATTTTTATCCATATTAACATCATAACATCACACAGTCGCTGCTGATATGTCAGCTGCACATCCATGATGTGAATCTCCCATTCCACTACATGCCAATAGGTGCTCTATTGGATTGGGATCTGATGACTGTCGAGGCTATTTGAGTACAGTCATGCTGAAGAAACCAGTTTCTCCATTCTTCCGTTTTCCAGTTTTGGTGAGCCCATGAACAGTTTCCCGTTCTCACCTGATAGGAGTGATACCCGATGTGGTTGTCTGCTGCTGTGGCTTCAGTGTTTCATGTGTTTCAGAGATGCTCTTCTGCATACCTTCCTCTCAGCTGACCTCTGACATCAACAGGCATCTTCGCCCAGAAATGCTGCTCACTGGATATTTTCTCTTTTTTCAGATCACTCTCTGTAAACGCTGGAGATGACTGTGTAAGAAGACTCCAGTACATTCTGACGCTCAGTTTGAACTGAGCATCAGAATAGCATGTCTTCCTGATCATCTTTACATGTCTAAATGGCTGAATAGATATTTACATTAACAATTGTTAAACAGGTGTAGTTAATAAAGTGCCTGCCAAGTTTATAGTATAAAGCTTATATCTAGGAGGAGAATTGGGGGGGGGGAATACATTTTATCATGTCTGAGTATTAGACTGAGTTTATGTTCTTATAATCTTTAAACATTTAGGCTTTAACCAGACTACCACAGCAGCTCCACACAGCTAACTAGCACAAACAACATATGAATAGGACATGTGACCCTTTTCTCAGCCACTATTACTCATCATATTTACACACGTGCTGTTTATACCACCAAGAAAAAGACACAAAGCTTGGTTCGCATGCCATACTCTCCCGTTTGTTTGCTATAATGATGAAGCAATTCCTCCTCTTCTCTGCCACGGCTGTCACTTATTCCTCCTGAGGTGTCTCTGTCACATAATCCTTCTGTTTTGTCTGCGTTTACATTCTTGCACTGAGCTGCTGCACTTAACTTTTTATGTCTACAGCAACGGGGAGGTTATCACAAAAAGGGAAAACAGAAAAGCAAGAGACCGCGGGGGGTTTTCTTTTGTTATTTTGTTTAACCATTACACCTCTACTATTTAAAAAGTGTTTGTATAACAAAGTGTTTGAATACTACAATACTATTATTAATACTAGTCATCATCCTGCCAAGCGCTTTAATTCCTTAGGCTCTGGTTTGGGAAGTGCATTATAAATCAATAACACACTCTTTCAAAATGAAAATAAATAGGGCGAGTGGCTAAGCCCTGAATCCCCTGTGATGTTAAAGCTCTCTGAGTGCCGGGCAAAGTTAAATCAAATGTCCCCTAAGTTCCTCCAATACTGGAAAGCATTTTAAACAAGAATATTTATTACACTGGTTTGGCCTAACAACCCTCTGAGGTGGATAGGAGACAGTGTGCAAGAGCATGAGTAATAATTGGGAGGGCTGCAGCATGAGCCATGTTCTGATCTCTGACAACAGACAGAACTTCATGACCAGACTGTCAAAAATGAGTGTCCAGCAGCGGCAAACAGTCATATCCGCCCAAACAGTGTAACACTGAATCTGCCAACACTCCCACAGAGCAATTTGCACATACACACAAATATACACATACAGTACGTGAGGTAATCAGGCACGCAGCGACACAGCCGATGCATTTACACCCACCTAAATACAAACACAGCCACGCAGTCACACATAATAAACTGTTTAACTATACAACACGCAGCATGTACTTACACTCAGCCTTGGCACAGACCAAGCTGGCCGAGGGGTAGCTGAATGAGCGCAAGATGGCTCCTATGGCCAGGCTCAGGTCCTCGTTGCTAGGGTACAGAGTAACAGACGCGAAGCGCAGGTACGGCAGGCGAGGAGTTTCCTCTGGTCCAATTTTTACATGAGGGATCTGATGAGAGGAGAGGAAACTAATAAGAAAAGCAAGAAAACGCAGATCTGTGGTGATTAAGGATGATTCATTAGAGTAGCTAGAGGCTGAGAACGGAGATGAGAAAGGTGGGAAGGGCAGAAAACGGAGGGACCTACGCAAAAAACGCATTTAATAAAAAGAAGTAAGAAAGCAGCACGAAGTAGTGGGTGAAGCTTAATTGTATCAGAAGAAACAGAACATGCAAGTCAACATCCATCAGACCTACATGAGCAGCAATGGTAGCAAACCGAATGGGAAAAGCTATGAGACGCACAGATATGAGTGTTTATCTTCAATGCTTACCTCCTTCTCCCCACATATGTGACTGACAGTAGAGCCAGAGGCGGGGCTGGAGGCGGGACCTATCACAGAGACAACGCCTTTGGGTAGAATTTGACACACTGAAAGGGAACACAAAAAAAAAGGAGATAAACAGTGAATAAGCAGACATACACCTTTTCTTCTGCTTTGTTTCATGGCAGCGCTGCGTTAGCGTACAGAAGGGGCTGCAGTCAGGGGGAAAGCGTGGAAATTTAAATGCAACCAAAAACTCAGAGGACGCATTACCGTTTCAGTTTAACCACTCATTGTATTGTTGCAGCACAATCTGCCTCATTATAATCTGATTTATTTTTTGAGGGAAATCCTCGGAGGACTACAACAGGGCAGCCCACGGGATGCCTGCTGCTATTATTCACTTGTTTAGATAGTCATTTTTAACGGCTTTAATGATTTTCAAGACAACTGTAGTGTACCCCTGGAATCAGAACAATACTAACAGACTGGTGGTCGGCTTCGATGAACAAATGCCAGTTTGCATTATAATCCTGTTTGGAGGAGGACATTAGTGTGGGAGAAACAGCTTTACACAATTGTCTATTACATTAAGTATTCATGAAATTATCTGACGATTAACTCAAAGAGTTCTATGCTCAGGAATGGCGCAAATAAACACTATTTCTGCTTGTTTCACTACTCCAAAACCCCAACAGATGTCTTCGCTATAACCACATATTTTGTGTATAATTCACATATTCTTGGAAATATTGAATTTTAGTTGCCATGTTTACATTTATATTTTCTATTGTGGTTTTTTTGTGACTTCCAAGATAAAGTCTTCCAAATTCCCACCTAACAAAGACAAAAAAATTATATAAGAAATGGTTTAAAAAGAGGGTGAGGGGGAATCTATTTATCCACTTTCTTCTGCCAGGTAACAAACTCTTTTGAAATGTAAGAAAAATTTCCACTCCAGCTTCTCTACAGTTCACCCAATCATCACTATAAAGATTATGAACATACTAGGGCTGTCAGCGTTAACGCGTTAACGTGTACCGATCCGCATTAACGCATCAAAATTGGCAAATTCCCATTAACAAGTTAACGGAGATTAATCCGTGCGAGGGGTTACTCAGCGATAACACATTAATGCAGCTTAAAGTTAACACCTTCATCACGACTAACGCGATTAACAATTAACCCATCTGGAGCGCAGACTGACTCAAAATCCCTGAAATGTCTCTGTCAACGCATTTCGGGCAGTTTGTCCAAAGTTTGTCTATTCTGCGCTCCAGACGCTATCAGCACGTTAAGAATTTTAATAGCGTTAGTTGTGATGGCCGCGTTAGCGCTGTATTGATGTGTTAACGTTGACAGCACTAGAATATACACAATCTGTAGGGAAGGATAAGCGTTTTTGGTTTACTGAAGCTTTCTGGCTTTTATTGTTGACCAATCATCTCTGAGGAAGCGCAGAGGACAAAAGACTGCCACAAAGCAATCTCAAAGCCATCAACTATCATTTGGGGATTTTTTAGCACTCCATTAAAAACCACTTTCTGCTGCTTCCTTATTCCCATGGGGTCATCACAGCAGGTAGCTGTGCATCTTTGATTTGGCAGATTTTTTCACCAGATGACTCTCCTGATACATCTCCCAAGGGATTTTACTCTTCTCCCAGGACGGAACCAAGGACCTTTCTCTTATTAGAGGACTATGTAAACCACTACACTATGGGATACGGCAATGGGATAGGAAAAAAATGACCACCACATGTAAAAAGGAAGTCTCAAACTAGATATCTACTTTCCGCTATCCTCACAGCGGGAATGGCAATCATTCCCTGAGACTACATAAGCAGACTAGCTGACAGATATCAAAGCAAGAGAGTTAAAAAAAAAAAAACAACCATAAACCCCATAAAACATCAAAGTGGCAAGTGACCCGCAAAAGTGCCAACTCGAGTCAGAATTTGGCACAGCCATAAATAAAAACATGGCAGAAGAGAGTAAATATGTTGTGGACACTAAAAAAAGAAACTAATTTAATAAATATCAACTTTCTCGCAAACATTTAATTTGTAGCATGGTATAAACTTATAACCTGTACTTCGCATCCATATAAAGTTACCATGGTTAGTTGGAAAAGTTATTTATTAGCCGTAACCTTGACAACGCCTCAGCTAAAGCAGTTATTTTCTTGGAAACACCTATAAAACAATAAATGTTGTTTTTAAAAAAAAAGACAACGTCTTATTTTAGCTTCTACTTGGTTTTCACATTCTAACTTAAAAACACATGAACACGGTGAAGTCAGAAGAACAGCTTGTGAAGGGTTGTGTACATATATAATGAGGTTTAAGTGTCATATTGAGCATATAAATATATGGGAAACAAAGCCAAGAGTTAGACTTGTTTCCTAAACATTTCCTTTATAATCAAAACTTTCTACTGACCAGTAACCGTGACAGACATGATTAATGCCACAAGACATTTGGAGCGCTGCAGTTATTGAGTCGGCAAAGCTTTGACTGTCATGTCACTCAACAATCCCGCCCTGTAACTTTATGTGGTCTGCCACTTGGTGGCTCAATTGCTGTTGTTCCTAAACATTTCCACTTACCAATAATACCACCAACAGCTGGAATATTTAGTAGGAAGAAATTTCATAAATTGACTTTTTGCAAAGGTAGCATCTTTACAATACCACACTTAGAGCAACACATTCTTTCACAAATGTTTGTAAAGGCAGACTGCATGGTTAGGGGTTTGATTTTATACAGTTGTGGCAAGAAAAAAAAAAAAACTAAATTCAAAGATTAACAGGTATAGCCCAGTGCTTGTGTCAATATCATGTAAGCAACACTGGGAAACTTTTCCTTACTGTGTATTATCTTGTTGTATCAATTGATTCCAATGAGTCCGTCTCAGTAGCTCACCGCTGTTTGGGAATGTGTGTACGCCTGTATATGTGTGAGCGTACAGTATATGCTCATATTGTGCCTGTATGTGAATGTGCATAAGCATCTACACAGAGGGTTTGTGTGTGCATGCATGTGTAAACGCCTGTGTGGGTTGAGTGTGTGCGTGCGCGCCTCAGTTGTAGCTGTAAGATGACGAGCTCTCTGATCCAGAGACCAAAAAAATGCTTTGAGCAAACAAGCCTGTCAGAGTCTCCTGCCCATTGGTCAAGGACACACACATACACACACCCCTGCAATTCAAGCATGCACATATGTACGCAACCCTTCTCAAGCACACACAGACATTTTGCCAGCAGCTTGTGGCAGGGTTGCTGACCGATTAGAATAGGAGCAGGGATTCTATCTCGTCAGTGGTTGGATTCAGCGGTACTTTCTCCTGTCTTTGCACACTCTCTATATCAATACAATTTTCATGAAGCAGCCTCTCTGCTGCGTTCTGTTTGCCTGTACTGCTGATCTGTATTAGTATTTGATGATTTGTTTTCATCACGGCCTGCACAGCACACAGCGCCAGCTGTTACTGGAGGGCACAGGTCCACTGTTTTTAATGAGACAGTCTTAGTGGCCCATTATTGGTCTCCAATGACATGTAAACTAATCAGCAAAATCCCTTACTGGCTCCTAATCGCATGAAAGTGCTGGTGTTTTATCACCCTATGTATCATTTGAGGTTTTTGTTTTTAAAGAGGCAGCTTTTTAAGAAAATACAATCTTATGTATTTATAACTTTATAACAGTACATTTCTGAAGTGTTTTAGAATTAAAGTACTGCAATATCGCTGCTCTTGGTTCTTCTCTCTATTTGTCACTATTACTGTTAATATTCAAGACTACCAGTAAAGCCTTCTTTTATCTGCTGTAGTCAGCCTTTGTGCTTATGGGGCATTATGTCCCAGTGGACAATAGTGTTTGCTGGACTGTGATTCTGCTACAGTGGTCATCTCACACCACTCACTGGTGTCTGTAGTGTCGTACTGGGAGTCTTTTTGCAGCTCGTATATGTCCACCTCCACGCGGGCTCGAGCTGGACCCTCCATCACGCTGTTGATGTTCTCCCTGGCTAGGGCCAGCGCCAGCCGCTCCCCACGCCCACACACAGACTGGTCATCCAGGATTGCAGCTAGAGAGGCAAAAAGGGAAGGAGAGATAGGTGAAGCAGAGGAGAGGATGCATGGATGGATGAAGATGGAGGGCAGTGGAGAGTGGGAGAGTGGTGAGGAGGTGAGGAGAAAGCCAAAAACATAACAAGGCGTAAAGCTGGAAGACGAGTTAACAATATTATCCATCCTCATGTAGATGTGGGAATGTGTAGTGGGTGGACAAGTGGGGCTGATAAAGGGATCACAACCACTGACTGCCAAAGGAATGAAGTACTCGTCCTCATTCAGATTAGTATGTGTGCCAGATCCGAACAACATCATAAATTAAACATTTTGGGAAATGTGCTTATTTTATTTGCTTCTGAGCGCTACATGAGAGGACATATATTATCATTATTTAGGTTTTTTTCAGTAAATATGATGCTGTTTTATTAACGACAACGCTAGGTGGCTCAATAGTGACTAGTTTGAGACTGGAGGGAGACACAAACCCAGCCTCAGAGGGTCACAGGCTAGTGGACTCCTAATGCTGGTCCCAAGACCATGTGGATCCATCTGCTGTGGGAAATAAGGAAGCAACTAAGTGTACCTTTACTAACTATCAATCTGGAGCAAGGTCTCTGCACAGATCTGTACATGGATGGTCACATTACCTTACACATTTACCATATGCTGCCACCTTTAGTCCCAGTGATAGACTGGGAACCGCTCTAGGCTGTATACCTCCTCTTTCATTATGAAGGCAGGTACTTAAGAAGATGGATGGATGGATGATTGGATGGATCTCTCGCTATGTGTTTACACACCACTCTGCATTTAATCATTAGTATTATTAATCACTGGCTCACTTCCACGGTGTGGGTTTTTTGTCTTTTCTCTCTTCCCTAAACTATGCAGATGGCTGGTGGATGTCTCTTCCTGTTAGGTTTTCCTTTTCACTGTCACCAAGTGCTTGCTCAAAGGGGGCTATTTGACGGTCTGGTTTTTATTCTGTATTGTTATAGGGACTTTACATTATAATATAAAGAAGTGACTGCTGTTGTGATTTGGCACTTCATGAACTGAAGTCAACTGAACTGAACTGAACAGGATGGATGCATGGATGGATGGAACAGTCTTCAAGAAGCTTTGGGCACAGATGAGTTGTGGTGTTTGGAGTTTATAGTGCTGATTGACAGCATCCTTTGAGTAGCTCACAAACACAGAGTAAACAATAGAATTTGTGTAATTTCCACATATAGAGACAAAAATTGTTTGTACTAAATTGTATCTACCGCTGTCTATTTGTCTTACAACTCATAAAAGTAAAACTAGGAAACTAGTTTTACAAATATTGAAATATTTGAGCGGTATTTTCTGAGCAGGTTTGGCTTTAAATACTTCTAATGTTATCTTTTATTATTCTGTATGGTGAGCACAGGTCTGGAGAACCAAAAGAGAACAACAACAAAAAAAAGAAGAAGCGTGTCTTTGCTGAGACTTTTTTGACCTCTTTATGTGGATATGCCAAACAGGTGGCCACTCACCCATGCGGACAGAGGAGAGCAGAGGGGCCTGACTGAGGGAGCGTGGCGGCATGGTGACTAGCAGGAAGGAGAGGAAGTGTATTGACAGCAGCAGTGCTGGCAGAGCCGGCATCTTCTACTGCTCCTCATGGAGAATGGTCTGCTGGCTGCCTGTACCGCCACCTGCAGGAGCGGAGGAATGCACGGCATGTTACTTCACACAAAATCACTGCCCTGGCTTTAAAGAGGTGTCTCTTCAAATTGTCACAATTTAGGTAATTTAGCTTATCAGTCAGTTTGCACTGACAGATTCCCACGGATCGGAAGCACCTGTAATTCGACGGCACATACAATACACTTTCAAAATCAGCTATGAAGATGTTCACTGTCACTACACAAGGCGGTCCAGTCCTATACACACAGCCTGTCTAATCATAAAATACAGTACACACAGCTCTATTCCCGTCTCCTGTGGAAAGTCTGGCGTTTAGAAGTGACAGGATGCATCCTTGAAGGGATCTCCAGAGGCAGTTCAAAGAAAACATCACAGCTGACACGCAAGATGTCACGCAGTCAGTCATGCACATCCTTATTGTACATACACACATATATACACAAGTACAAACAAATGCAAACACACAGATATGTCAATACACTAGAAACACAGAGTTCATGACAAAGACAACTGCCTCGAATAGTTTATATATATTCTTTACACCCCCACTACACAAGATACACATTTATGTGTTTTTTTTTTTGTAACCTAACCTCCATCGCAACCTTCAAACAGACGCACAAACACAAAGAAAGAAACAGAGCTCAGCTGAGCTCCAGTGGTGCTAAGCAGCTCTCTCCAGGAGTGACACATCCTTGCTCTGACTGACAACATGACAAGGCGGTGTGAAAGAATGGAGAGATGAAGGGAGGGATGAAGACAGAGGACAGGGAAAGGAGTGCTGTGTGACAGACAGGCTGGGGGGGGATGGGGTAATGGTGGTAGAGAGTCTTGACTTGGGATTGTTTCAAGCATCTCATTCACTGGTCTGAGGTCTTGACAGACAGCTGGGACACTCAGGTTCAGAACCTTGAATTGACCCTTGCAGCTGAGAACGGGGGCTGATGGATTCATAGGAGGCTGACCCGAGACCCTGACAAATGCATGCGGGGGTGAGCTGGCATTATTCGCGCATACATTGTGTGTGGATCAAAGACACGGATCACGAGGATTGTCTTTGTTGAATAAACACGCCTCCACCCTCTGTCCTTTTTTTTATAGCCATATTCACTTTGAGATGTCCATGTTATCTTTTT
>VURO01012481.1:2284-18736 GCA_015108175.1 Pelvicachromis taeniatus
GAAAAATTTCATCCATCCATTTCCAGCCGCTTATCCTTTTCAGGGTCGCGGGGGGCCCTGGAGCCTATCCCAGCTGTCTTGGGGCGAGAGGCGGGGTAACCCTGGACAGGTCACCAGTCTGCCGCAGGGCTAACACACATAGACAACCATTTTAAAAAAACTCTGCTTTTATTTTCATCGATTTTGTGCATTTTAGAGTTTTTCTGTGTTTGATATATTTACATGTTTCTGATGTTTTTCGCTGCATATTTACGTTTTGGATGTCAAATTCTGATTTTTATCTTCTTTTAAAAATGTTTCCAATTGTTTTTTTCTTATAAATATTATAATATATAATTATATTTTATAGGTATTTATGCTTTTCTGATTTCATCTTTTTCTTTTTACTTTGAATCTTAATTTCTATGTTTTAGCTTTAATTTTGCTGGATTTTACTGAATGTTCTCATTTTGGAGTCAAATATGAATATTTCAGGTTTCATTTTAATTTTGCTTTTTAAAAATACTTTTGATGCATTTTGAAGTTCTTTCACTTTTGCTAAGAATATTTTTTTAAAGATATTTCAAAGAAACAAAAAGATGTACTCGTTTAAACGCGTATAAATACTATTTGTGTAAAATTCATTTTGGTAGGATTCATTTGACTGTGACAGGAGCGAGTCGTCTGCACTGCATAAAACCGGCTCTGTATTATTTTCAGTTTAAAATCACCGAAAATAACATTTCAGAGACCGGAAACAGACGATTAATCAATTAGTCACAGAGAGGAGATGATCAATGATCCGTTCTATAAGTGATCAATGACCGTGGCTGTTACTTATCAGTAGTTTTTCTCTTTTGGCTTTCTTGCTGCTCCGCTCAAGATAACAGGCTAAACAAATAATCGATAACAATCAGCAGAACCGAACAAAAGTGCTGGCTTATAAACTGATCAGTTATCTGATCATTACGATCCCTGATTGATCAGCCCTGAGCTGTGCATCATTAAAAAGATGGCTTTAATCCGACATTCCTCTGGGTGTGTGAGGTGGGCTCAGACTGCGCTGTGAGCCTGGGGATCGGAGCATCCAGCGGGACATCTACCGGTCACAGTGTTGACGGCTAACCGCTGTTAGCGCCTCAAAGCCTCTTCTTCAGCTGAGCCCTGCATCAATAATTCGGGCACAACCAGCGACTCCTCCCGGAACTCCTCCGGTTAAACGAAGCGTGTCCGCGGCGGGCGCCGAGCACAGACTCGCGGCTAGCCGCTAGCTTAGCGGTCCTCTGCTAGCTGGGCCCGAGCTAACGGCTAGCTAGCTCGGTGAAATAAAACGTCTGAAGTCTCCAGCAGCAGAAAAAAGACCCGCCACGCCGGATCTCAGTGGAAAAATACTCCAGGCACACCGGTGACGCGAACCTTACCTTTTCCTTCTTGGTTTTGTTCGGCATCTTGATCGCGTTGCGGGGATTTTCCACGGAGATTCCCTGATGTTCCTCCCCGGGACTCAGACGCTGTCACTCGGTCTGCCTCAGCTCCCCGCACTCTTTCGCGTGCCGCCTTATTCGATTGGCTGCCGGCCTGGACGTCTGCCTAGTGATATGTGGAGTGATTTTTCTGATTGGCTGAGTTTGAGTATAACGGTGAGGGTGAGGCTGTAGGGACGTGAGAAAGAACTGGAGTCTTCCCCAGCAACAAAACACCTTCAACCTGATAGTACCGAGCCCCGTGGACCGGAGCGAGCCGGAGATCCGCCAGAGCCACCCGAGTCCCCCGCCTGTCACCGGAGCAGCGGCAGCAACATGTTATCGTCACAGACCGGAGCCCGAAGCTCAAAGTCCCAGCTGCTCCCACTCACAGAATCGGACCCCAAGAACACATCTCAGCACCTGAAGTCATGCTTCTGATCCTTCGGCATGAAGCAGCAACATGCCCAACCGGGAGGACCTGAACCTCCGCATCTGGTCTGGGAGCGCCTCAGATTCCACAGGAGGACCCAGAAGTGTCGGTGAGGAGGAGAACATCTGGTCCCTGCTCCACCCGCTGCCACCATCGTCAGCGGAGGATAAAGGATGGATGAGTGCTGGACGGAGGCAGCAACATGCTCTGGGCTGCAGCCAGCTTTACTTCTAATACACATTTTTTTATATAAACTTATGTATTTCTTTCATTTTCATCTTTTCCAAGTTTGTTTGTTTTTTATTTGACATTTTTAATCTATTTTCTCATGTCCACATTTTTCAAGTGTTAACATTTATAAAAAAGCTCCGCTTAAACACAGAACATTAGAAACTACATTTCATTAACTTGGTTTATCGATTAAAATTACTGAGCAAAAGAATTGTATTGGCGCCCCCTGCTGTCCATCTGGAGCACAACATCTGACGGCGCTTCTCTGTACAGCTGCTGCAGCAGCCAATCAGCTCGCTGATGACGTCAACAGCTGCTCCTCCACATGTTAGTGACAGAGCTCGAAGAGTTTCAGCTTCTTGTTTTTAATTTGTTTCCAGACAAACAAAAAACCAAAAGCAGTGGTCCTTCACTTCAACCAAACTTTATTCGCCCAGCACAGAACAAACAGCTGACAGATCAAAATGTAATGCAAAACTGAATTTTTATATTTAGGCAAACAAAACGAATAAATAAATACAAAAAAATTAAACATCTAAATCATAGAAAAGTTTTTAAAGATTAACCAAAAAAACGGACTTGAAAGTGAAAATCAAACGCGTTAAAGCCACTTTTTGAGCTTATAAATGGGAAATCGAATTATCACAAAACATTAAAATGATAACATTTGGAGGAAAAAAAGTGGAAAACTATTGAAAAATTCACATTTTAAAACTTGTTCACTTGGAATAAAAATAATTCAAATATGTGAAAAATTACAACGAGTAGAAAGTTAAAGAGTTGTGAGTCTTTAAGAAGACGGATCGATTTCCTGGCTTGGACCATAATTGGCTTCATCGTGTTTTCGGGCATGTACAGGTTCCCACCCTCTTACCTTACTCCACGCAGAAAGAACCAGGACACACCTGGAAACATACCTGCTACACCAACGAGAAACTGCTCAGAAATAAGATGTGCAGCGTGAGACACGTGGAGCTGCAGATGAAACGATCTGTGTGGGAAGAAAGTATTTAGACTTCTAATGACACAGGATAGACTTGAAACATTACAAACATATACTTGTTTTTACTCATTATGTGTACATTTCTAACATGCAGCAGCTGTTGATCGTCTACGCAGTGGTTTGATGTACACTAAGGTATCTGTACTCCAAGTAGCTTAGAGTATAAACCACAACATCACAAATACAGTCAAAACAGGAAGCGGCGTCACATTCAGGTACGTTACATCCGAGTACTTGAGTAAATGTACTTGGTTACTCTCCTGCTGGTGCCGTCTGAGGGGCTGTAACATGGCGGCCTCCACCTGAGCCAGGAAAACATTTTTATTGGACATGTGCAGCAAAACTGTGAGCTTTAAAGTAACAGAGGGTCATCACGTCAGCGCTGATGTGGCGTGATCAGGTTTTCATTCGTTCACCTGTGCTCACCATGAACATGTGACTGGAGGACCCACAGGTATGTTGCTAAAGAAGCATTGGTCAGTCAGTCACTGCTCACCTGTGAGCGCTTCACTGCAGTTAAACTAATACGTCAGCAGCACATCAGACTTTTGGCGGCTGATCACGTTTCTGATTAACGCCCTTTGACCTGGAGGAGCTCGCGTTTCCTCGGCGCTCAGAAAGGAAACGGGTGCTGGAAGTTCGTGTCACACCCAAACAGCAAACCCACCCCAAACAGGACTCTTGACAGAGACGCACCAATCAGGCACCCACACACACACAGAGGGAGACAGGAAGTGCCCCCCCACTGACCACACCTGAGACCCTCACAGGGTTTTCACTCATCAATGCTGACCCCCAACATGGAAACAGGCTCAGTCAGAGGCTTTACCTGAGACAGGTGAGCCCCACTGGGTCACAAGCTGCACTTTCATAACTGTACGATCTCCTCTGCCATGGAGGCCACTGAGAGCTTCTCAGATCTTCAGACTTGGAACTGATGAACGTCCAGAGTCGATCCAACTCTGGCTGCAGGATGTTCATCAAACCTTCAAATACATGCTAAATAAGAGACTTTAGGCTTCCAGTGCAGTACTTTATTAATAATATACAACTATTAGTATTTTTTATTCAGATTTTTACCTTTTTTTTAATCTATAGAAGTGCTTAAAACTGGGCCGGGCGTCCCAGGTGCTCCGTGTGCTCCGGTTTCGTCCCCAGTTGATTGAATAAAGTTTGGCTCCCTTGTAATGAGCCCACAGAGACATGCTGGAGTTTCTCCTTTTATTCAAACTTAAACACGTTACAGGACGAGCAGTTTCAAACACGATGAAGGAAGAACACCTCAAGGAGTTCCAGGAACATCTGCCATTGAAACAGGATGAAACGAGCCGTTAACTGTGAACCCCCTCTGAAGGTTCAGAAACTCTGAGGTCCAGGTCTCGGGTCCTGGTCTCAGGTCCTTTTCTTTTCCCAGCCACAGATTTAACTATGCTCAAACAGACGATGAAGCTCAGACCTTTTACACAGAGGAAGACATCCAGCAAGTCTGAGCTCAACAACAGAAAGGTCGACCTTACAAAAATAAAATAAAATACACAGATGGCTTGAAGATTTAAGAAACGTCTCTGGAATGAACTGTCTGAACTTTGTTGGGCTTTTTTTTACTTCAGGAATCTTTTATTTCCTGAAAAGGTCTGGGCCAACGTTTCCTGTGACAAACAGTGGAAATGAGGTGAAACCAAATGGTCGGTCCAGATGAAGTGTGAAAGGGTTCACGGGGTACCAGGTTCACCTCAGAGTACGGAAAATTACAGGAGTCTCAGCAGACCCAATGACCATCATGGTCAGCTGCAGCTCCATAAAGTTCAGGGTTGTGTCATTGGGTTAGGCATTTCAAAGACTGGGTCAGGTCAAAAGTCTGCAATTATGTTTTTAATATTTAGAACCAGGTAGCAACAGGTATACAGTAACTAAAAGCACTAACCAATCAGAACCAGCACGTGTTGAATCATTGTTCATTTAAATGCAACTCCAAAACGCAGCATGCCAGCAGTCCCAGCTGCCGAATATGATCAAAGACAGGAGGTTCATTGTGTTATTTAAACAGAAATGGCACGAATCAAGCGGTTTACAGGTATTTTTGAGTATTGAAATTCTTCTATTAGTCTATTTGAAACCTACGATGTGTAAGCAAAAGCTGCATAACTGGGAGACTGCTGGGTGAGGATCAATATCCTGGACATGTCTCTGTGAGATCAAACAGACCTAAAAACAAATCCTGGAGAAAATAGAGAACAAAGGGATTCAACTGAACTATAAATTAATCTGGTCCTTTAAACAGGTGAAGTCTCAAGTCCCTCAGCCAGAGTGTGACTGTCGTCACTTTCAGATGCCCCCCACTATGCGACGCACTGTGGCTTCAGCTTTTCTGGATAGCTGAGCGGTCAGAACAAAACCCCACATCACAAAGACCAGTCACCTCCTACTCAAAGTTAAAATCATATTCAAAGTCCAGTGAGGTCATGTCAGAGGGCAGGCCCAGCGTTTCTGCAGTCATCTTCATAATTTGAGGGTTTTCAGCCTCAGCCTCTGGCTGCGATGCAGAACCAGGATCTACCATGTCCAAGTTCTTTGGGTCTGAAGTTGCAGCATCAGAGTCACCTGAAGCTGATTCAGGTTCTGGCTCAGGCTGGTTCTGGTTCAGCTGCTGTCGGGTCTGGTATCTGGTTTGGGATCGGGTTTGCCGGGTTGGCCGAGGAGCAGGAGGGGTTTTCTTACCCCTAGTTTTAGGACCTGTTTTTGGTTTGGGTTCAGGTTCTGCGTCTGAATGAGTCACTGGATGGAATTGGTTGTCCTCGTTTAATTCTGACTCTCGGGGCTCCATTTGAATTTCAGGAGATGGTTTGCGCTGGGACTCCAATCTGGAAATCTGATTCTCTGGGGGGATTTGGGGATCCGATTTGGCAGTCAGGGACTGGTCATCAGGTGCACTCTGAACCTCACACTGAAGCAGGGGAGACACTCTTGGTTGAGCAATTTGTGTGTTTCTTTCATTAGGTAGAGCCAACTCAGATGCTGAGTCTTCAGCAGACTGCAGGGACCAGACAGACATGATTTGAATGCCTGAGTTTGTCTGGGTCATTGGGCTTTGTGGGCGCTCATTTAGATCTCGTTGTGGAGAATTTTGGAGTTCATTTGGAAGTGGGAACTGAGTAAGACCATGTGCCTCGGGCTGTGGTTCAGGCTGGAGCTCAAGGTGTTGCTGTGTCTGTGATTTGGACTGTGGATGTGACCCTGGCTCAGGGTGCAGTTTGGACTGTGGTTGGGACTGTGGCTGAGACTCTGGTTGGGGCTGTGATTCAGGGTGTGGTTTGGACTGTGGTTGTGGCGTTAGTGCTTTTGGAACTGGAAATGGACTTTTACCGCCTCTACTCCCTTCAGCCCTGGAATCTGATGCTGGTTTGCTGAAGGAGGAGGGGCCCGTTTGGCTGATGCTGCTGTAAAAGATACCAAATAAATCTTGGGCTTTAGCTGCCGCCAGGTTGCTCCTAAATTTGTCAGATTTCTGAGCTCCATCATGCTTATTCATAAAAGGTGGAGGTTTGACAAACACAGTACGAGTCTGTTCACTCTCTGGGACACCAGGAGCTGCCACGTCAGACACAATCTTTATCATAGCTGGTTGTGCTGGAGTAGCTGTGGTAGTGGAAGAAGGTAAAGGTTTTGCTTGTAATGGGACCGGGTTTAAGTCGACAGGGACAGGTTTAGAAACTGTTGGAGCAGGATTAAATTTAGAAGGTGTAGGAGTTGTGATACCTGCAGAGGCAGTCTTTGATTGTATTGGGTCTGGTTCAAAAACTGGAGGAGCAGGGTACCCTTTAGATGGTGTAGGAGTCGTAACACCTGGAGGGGCAGGCTTTGACTGGACCGGGGCAGGTTGAAAAACTGGTGGAGCAGGGTAAACTTTAGATGGTGTAGGAGTCGTAACACCTGCAGGGGCAGGCTTTGACTGGACCGGGGCAGGTTGAAAAACTGGTGGAACAGGGTAAACTTTAGATGGTGTAGGAATCCTAACATCTGCAGGGGCAGGCTTTGACTGGACCGGGGCAGGTTGAAAAACTGGTGGAGCAGGGTAAACTTTAGATGGTGTAGGAATCCTAACATCTGCAGGGGCAGGCTTTAACTGGACTTGGGCAGGTTCAAAAACTGGTGGAGCAGGGTTAACTTTAGATGGTGTAGGAGTCATAATACCTGCAGAGGCAGGATTTGGCTGGACTGGGGCTGGTTCAGAAACTGGTGGAGTAGATTTAACTTGAGATGGTACAGACACCACGGGTGGAGGTCTAACCTGAAATAGTTCAGGTTTATCAACTCCTGGGGGAGGTACTGCCTCAAATGGTCCTTGTTTATCAACGTATGGGACAGTTTTAGTCTGAAGCAGACCATTTCCGGAACTCATGGGAGGAGGAGGGAGAACTGCGCCCTCTGTTGAAAGAGACTCTACTAAAGTAGGGTTTTGGGGTTTAATGGACAGAAAGGTATTCAGAGTTGCAGGTCTGCCCATCATGGTTGGCTTTCTCAGACCTAGAGCAGGTGTAGGGAGGTTGGGTCGGATCCGTCCCCGGTTGGATATCCAGGGAGCAGGTACGCTTGTCTGGTTTCCCAGCTTCTCTGCGATCTCTTTGGCAACAGCTACCGACTTTGCAAAAGAGTCTTCCACTGAGGATGACTTGTCCTTTGTAGCGGCTTCATCCTCCTTGATGAACTCTGCAGCAACTTTCTCCGCCTCCTTTGCCAGCACGTTCTCCTTCTTCTTCCAGATGAACTTTCCGAATGTGGTTGTTCCTGGTGTAGTTGGTTTACCGACTTCCAGGCTCTGCTTGCGGAGCTTGGCCCTCATGGCTGGACTGGGGCCACAAAGAATTTTGGGCGGTTCATAGGGTTTTGGTAGTGGTTCGGGTTTGCTGACTACCAGCTTCTCTGGCTCAGACTTTTTAAAACCTTCCCTCTCAGGTTTAGGTTTACATTCATCTCGCTCTTTCTCATATTTGGATCTGGCATCTGAATATTTGCCACCTTTACATTTGTCCCCATCATCTTTCGGACCATATTTGGGATGGTCACTAGCATCAGTGCGGTAATGGTACCGATATTCTTCATCCCTGCTGTATCTGTACCGGCTGTCCCTTACGTCTTCCTCTCTGGTGTAATGGTACTTGTCATCCTTCTTGCTGTAGTTATACTTTTCATCATTATTTTTCTTGCTGTAATAAGGCCACTCCTTTTCAGGGCTCTTGGCATTCTTAAAATCCTCCTTCTTGCTCGTCTTCAGCTTATCCTCCTCTTCCTCCTTTTTCATTTTGGACTTCTCATCCTTGGAAACATCCTCTTCTTTCTTTTTCTCCTTTTTGTGTTTGGACTTTTCCTCTTTGCTGCCTTTCTCGTCATCGTCATGTTTGCGTTTTTTTCCACTCGCCTCCAAGGCCAGTCCCGCCTGGCGGTCCAGGTTCCGCCTCTGCTCGTACAGTGGGTTCTCATACATTTGTTTCTGGTGAGGAAGAGTCAAGAATATATATTGAATTCCACTTTGGTCACAAGACATATAATCATGTAATCTTATAAACTACACATCAGGAATGACCAAACTCCAGAAATACACTGCTCAAAAAATTACAAGCAACACTTTTTAAAGCTTGGAGAAAATTCCAGGTGACAGGCGGTTACTGTAGATGAGCCGGACAGGTCCACAGATGCCCCTTAACCCAACGGCAGATTTGACATCTACTCCTTTGTTCAGGTTGAGAATGCCAAACAAAAAAACGAGTAACATTTTTAGGTGCTGCAATGAAATTTCAGCATAATGGACCAGCCTGCTGCATCACCGTTTCTTTTTGATTGTTGACGCGTCTTTGAAGTCATTCCACCCACCCACAGCCGCCCATCCTTTTCAGGGTGGCGGGGGGCGCTGGAGCCTATCCCAGCTGTCTTGGGGCGAGAGGCGGGGTATACCCTGGACAGGTCGCCAGTCTGTCGCAGGGCTAACACACATAGACAGACAACCATTCACACCTATGGGCAATTTAGAGTTTCCAATGAACCCCTCCCCACTAACTGCATGTCTGTGGACTGTGGGAGGAAGCCGGAGTACCCGGGAGAACCCACGCAAAAACGGGGAGAACATGCTCCACACAGAAAGACCCCGGCCTGATGGGGGGATTGAACTCAGGACCTTCTTGCTGTGAGGCAGCAGTGCTAACCACCGAGCCGCCTCTTTGAAGGCAGTCGCCTGTAAAGGCTGATAATTTTCACTTCCATTAAACGATGAGGCTGTCCAGACATCCAGGATGGGGGTTACCTCTGAGATCCGATGTGTGCGGTGTTGCTTTATTTGAGCAGTGTATATCAAGAAAAGGAAAGGCAGACCTGCCCACCTTTGACAATTTAGGACCTTTAAAGGTTTAGGTGGCTCAGATCTCTGTATGCTTGGCGATGCTTAACTGAGTTCCAAACCTTATATTTCTCGTTGTGAGCGTGCGTGGTGACGTGCTCTTCTGCACATATGCCATCGCCATAAAACTCTCTGCACAGCAGGCAGAAGAATCCTCTGACAGGAACCAGGAACTCCGACCCTGCAGCACGACACACACGACATTTTAAATCCTCAAACGGAGGATAGACGAACTACCAATCATGTTTACCTCATGGACGTGTCCATTTCCAGTACCTGTCAAGAAAGGAGAAGGTTAAAGGGAAAGGCTGCTGACTTTTATGGAAAATAGATGCTAAAGAGTTGACTGGTTATTTCAGAGAAGTGAAAAGATGGAAAAGTGCTGCAGCTGCTCAGCAATAACGGGGTGCCTGCAGGAGGTCAAGCGGTTTTTGGGGTGACGCGACACACCTGCACCGAGAACTTGGAGCACGAAAAACAAACTAATCAGCACTGGAGGTGTGGACAGCAGTCTCCCCTATGCTTCGATGTGAGTCACTTCATTATCACCGTTTTCATTAAGAGACTCAGAAACGCCAGCAGACATCCACCTGGAACCAAAATATGGCTAACAACATTCAGTGGTTCAAAAACCAGACTGATCAGTCTGCAGGATCCTCTGAAGGCGGAGCACAAGTACCTTTAGCGGGCTTAGTCAGCTTCTCGTCTGGCGGCTGGTTCTTGTTGAGTTTGCTCGGAGAGGAAGCCCAGGGTCGGTCATACGGGTCCAGAGTCTGAGGAAGGCAGGAGAACGTGACATGTCAACGAACAGAGACCAGGAGCCCGCTGACGTATCAAATGTACAACATGTCTTTAAGAGGGAGAATTTCAGAAAATGTGATGACGTTTTAAAGTTTGTGTAAAACACGAAAACAAACCTTTCGGTGTGTTTTGCTGTGCAAGTGTGTGAAAAAATCAAACATGGAACCACATGTAGCGTTACAGTTTTTACACCAGTGGTTTCCAGCGTCATAGTATTCAAAAGGCTCCGGGGGCGGGGTTGGAGCTGCGGCGGCGGCGGGCGGCGTGTGGAGGGATGCCCTTGTAGGCGACGGAGCCGCGGAGGTCTGCTAAAGAAGAACAAAGAAAGAAAAAGGATGCAGAGTCAAGATGGCAGGCAGAAGGCGACAGCCAGGAGACACTCAGACCAAAGGAGCTCCTTTTAAAGGTCAGTGAAGGGTCAGGAGATTCTTACCTGCTGGGCCGCAGACGTCAGCGCGTGTCCGCCAGGCGCTTTTACAGCCGCAGTAACTTCTTACGCAAAACTTGCAGTGATCACGATCAAACTCGACAGTCTAAATTGATCCGAGTCTATGACCCGTCTGCACAGCAGCATCCCGCCATCGCGTTGTTTCAATGGAAGAAAGCTGCGCATTAACGCAAACTAAGATGTGGACCTGGCTCGGCCAGGATCCACGCATCGGTTTCTGGTAACCCAGCGCGTGACAGCCAAGCCAGCCCAGAGCAGCTGACAAAGTCATTGGCGCCCTCACTGGCTTGCACCAGAACCACCTATTTTCATAAACGGATGTTTAACCAGCCAAGGAGGGTTTCAAGAAAACACCCAATCACTCAGATGTCTCGTTAGCCAATCAGCAGTCCACGACACCGACACTTTGTTGGACTGCTGATGGAGGACACGTTAACGAGCCGGGGCGGCGTGCTGACGGACAGTTTGAGGACTGACACGTACTGTGTGACGGTGGATGTGACTGCGCTGGGATCAGGCGCTCAGCTAGGTGTTTACAGCACGCGGGCGCGGAGAAGAAAAGCTGGATGGAGGGAAAAACAAGTGAGAGGACACATCCGAGAAGAGCGCCGACGTGAGCCAACAGCAAGGCCCGCTAACAACAGCGCCGCCTAAACGCCGTCATTGATCGTCGGTGATCTGTATAACCTGGCTCGGGGGGCCGTTGTGGTTGTCACAGCTTCAACAACCAATCACTCATGAGGCACGCTACCCTGTCAGGAACGCAAACGCTTCTGAAAACGTGCACGGTGACCGTCCTAGAAACACGGGCCACGGTTTGGATTGGCCCGTTCAGCGCTGCCTCCCACTCTGAGTGTTACTGTGGGGTCGACCCTACAATGTGAGGCGCCTTGAGGCGCCTGTGGTTGTGATTTGGCGCTGTGTGAATAAAACTGAACCGAATCAACTCAGAGAGAGAAACCAGCGCAGCTTCACCATGCGCGGGTACAAATGTTGGCGACAGCTACATGGTGGCCACGACAGTCCCGCCTGACAACATGTGATGTCACAACATTCAGGACAGACAGAATGAGAGGCGGCGCATTAAAGCGTGACACATGCACACATGAATCGTAAATAATGTTAGCATGCTAACCTTTCTGGAACACAAATACTAAAAGTACTTCTATGACTTCCTGTTTCTATGTTTCGCAGCGTGCTGAGCACCGACGCACACTACGACCTGGTGGCTCTACACGACATCACTACAAAGACCGAAATATAGTCGAACCGTCCTGTTGTTACTGAAGCTGGACTCGAGCACGCTCTCACTCTGAGTGTGACTAGCTTCTTCTCTGTGGCGTTGACACGAGACATTGGTGAGGCTTTAGCTCCACCCAGCGACTACAACAACCTGCCTGACAAACGTCTTGTTTGCTAGCGAAGCTTTCAAAACATTGGATTTCTCGGAGCTATCTATTTCCAGTCTACCGGGACAAGATCGCACAATCTTGTCTTATATTAGCATTTTTACACAAAGCCTTTAAATGAATGCTACGTTCAATGAAACTAGCTTCACCGCCGCCGTGATGACGAGGCAGAAAAACTGAAATCTTGCAAAATGAAAGCCCTGAATTCAAAACAACAGCGCCTGCAGGTAAAGCTCACCGAGTTCATGAAGGCCGTCGGCTGCTGCGCACTGAAACTTAACAGTCGGGAGACTTTCGACGCCTCGCGTCTGAAGGTCACTAACTGGCCCTAGCTATGGTTTCTAGATCGCTTGGTGTTACCTCCTCTGCAGGTGAGTGTACCTTCATCGTGGGGCTGCTGGCCGCCGGCCGGCCTTCTGGGCTCCTTTCCGCCTCATGCTTCTTCTTCTGTGGTGGAGTCTGCTGCTCAGCCTTCTGGACCTCGGGCATTTTGCTGATCCTGCGGGGTCGGTCCGACGGACTCAGGCCAAGGATGAGTGCCACTTTCTCGGTCTCGCTGCGTTTCTTCTCTGCAGTCTCGTGCTCCTTCCGGAGGTTGGAGATCTGGGCCATGACCTCCTCCTGCAGGTGGCTGATCTCCTGCAGCAGAGGGTCTTTGTGGCCATCCTTCTCCCGGCGCTTCTTCCTCAGCAGCTCGCCTGAAAACAGTGACACAGACCCAGAGTCAGCTTCTCCATTGCAGCACCAACAGAAACTTTGTACAGTTGCAGGTTTCTGAACTGGACTGCTGTACATGTTTATCTGCAATCTGATAAAATCCTTCACACCACCACATGCTGGCTGGGATTGTTGGGTGGGCGGAGCATAAGTCACCTGTAACACAGTAACGCACCTTGCTGCTTCCTGAGTCTCTCCAACTCCTTCATCAGGTACTCCTTCTTCTTCATCCTGATCTCTCGCTCCTGCTTCAGCTTCTCTCTCTCCTCCAGAACCTGAACAAATCAACAGTCACAGGTGTGAACATCCAATCAGCTGAATCAGTGAATCAGAGGCTCCGCCCAAATCTTTCCTTCTTAGAATGATCTCGATCCACATCTCAGTTTTTCAGGTGGAGCCAAAGGATGTGGAAGCACAAGCTTTCTTCTGACATAAATGCAAAGACGACTGATGGAGGCTGACCTTCTGCTTCTGGCTCTCGTTGTTCTGCTCCTCAGACACCCTCGCAGCTTTGGCGCTCCCCTTCGCTGCTTGCTGGGCGGAGCTCTTCACCAAAGCTGAGACAGACAGACACATTTCTTTAATGGACACCGACACATGACTGGTTGGTGCATCCAGGTTATTCTTCCAGCGCTCGCCGGGTTTGTACAGTAGACTCTAACTGTGGCCAACCATGTTTACACTGATTATGGAGCGGAGTACAAACAGTAACAACACAAAGCATCTAGATGTTCATGACTTAATGACTCATTGGTATCTGCAAATGTGTGTAGTACACATATGAGCCTTCTCAAACGATTAAATAACACAGGGATTGAAAGTGGCAAAGTAGTCTATGGCAAACAAACTGTACAGAAAGATGGAAGCAGCTTCTTAAAGCTGTCCAGTAGGGGGCAACTCCTCTGGTCTGACTGTAGAGACGTTGTTGAGAAAGTGAGTGTCCTGCTCAGTAAACTAACTGCTTTCAGGTCTGACTGAAGAAAACATGAAGTTTATTTTAGTCCCGTTATAGTCACAGGAGCAGCGGACAATCATTGGATAATGAACATTTACATCACGTTGTTGGCCAATACGGAAGCCGAGAACGGCCGTATCCGTTAGTAATATTTTTCTCTCGTTATCTCGTGATAACGGTTTCGTTTTATCTCGAGATAACGGGATAAATAACGTATTTGTTTCCTCGTTACAACGAGAGAAAAATATTAGTAACGGATACGGCGGTTCTCGGCTTCCGTAGGCCAATGAGGAGGCAGAGTCTCTGGGACAAATCAATAGCTGTTCAGTCGTCATTCATCGCTCTCATGTTCTTTTTTGCAGAGGCTGCAGAAGGAGGAGAAGTCAAAGGACAAACACTACAACAACCTACACGCAAGGATACACGAGAGGAAGGGGCGGGGCCACCTGGTTAGCAGTGAGGGGACAATAAATCATCGTGCTCAGACTAACTGTGATAAGAATTCTTTAAAAGGAGACTGACCTTTGACCCCTGCCTCAGGGGTGTAAGCCTGTTTGTAGGGCAGTATGGGGGGGTACTCCTCAGCACCTGTGGGGGGGGGCATTCCCATGTTCGGGGGCGGATATGTGGGGGGCCACTGCTGGGGTACGAAGGGTAAGTAATTCCCATACTGAGTGTACACAGGTGGGGGGTAGGTGGGGGGCATCATGCTGGGGACCTGCGAAGGGGGGTAGGTGGGAATGGGAACAACTGGATGAGGTGGGTGTCCGCTTGGGTCTGGAGTCTGACAGGGTGGTGCTGCTATGTTGCTCCACTCGCCTTTCTCCTCTTTAACGCCACAGTCTTGGTGGGATTTGAGTGGAGCTGTGCTCTTCCTGCGGTCATCCTCGTCGCTGCTCCAGCCGGCACCAGTGGCACCGCCACCCCGTCCGTGGCTCCGGCTCCGGCTCCTGCTGGTGCTGCTACTGTGGCTCCGTGACCTACTTCCCTGCTGGCTACCGTCAGAGCTGTCGGAGGAGTACCGTCTGCGGCGTGTGGGCGTCTTTGTAGGCGGTTTGTTCCCATGGAGACGCTCTTTGGTCCTGGCAGCCATCTTGGTAATTTCGGCCACGCCGAGGTCCAGACCAATGGTTTTAAGCAGATCCTGGATCTTCTCGTACTCTTCTAATGCCTTGCGCTCACTCTCCTCCAGGGGCTCGGTGCCCGGTGGGTAAGCGGGGTTCGACACCTGGACAGTGATCTTCTGATCAGGGCTGATGGTGGGCCGGCTCACATAACTGTCTGTGGAGTGAGGGGGCTGAAGGGTGCATCCGTGTGTCTGAGCAGGGACAAGTTTCTGCTGTGGGTAGTCTTCATACAGTGCCTCCTCAGTTACGTCTCCATACAAGTCTAAACTGTGGGGTAAGACCGGCTCCGGTGGTGGTTTCGGATCCTCCGAATCGCCATACAGGAATCTCTCCTCATCGTCAATGTCGTCCAGCGCCTTCTCCTGAGTCCTGGGCCCCGGTGTTGTCACACCCAACAGGTTGAGGATTTCTTTGATCTCAGCGTCAAGGCCAGCACGGCGAGCCATCTGCGGATCAGACCGGAGCTCCGCCAGCATGGACGCCACCATGCGAGAGTCCGTGCCTTTAACGGCCTGCAGGAGCTGGTCGGCCAGCCGGGACATGGAGCCATCCTGATTTTGAGGCGAGTCCATGCTCTGTAACAGAAATACTGTGATGGTCATCTCTGCTTTGTGGCTGACAGACGGGGGTATCGAAACACTGACTAAAACACTGTCTGAGTGATACTGCAAACTTACCCTGATGGATGGCGAGTCCTCTGAGTTGCGTTTCTTCAGGATGGACTTTGTTGGTAAAGTCAGCAGCTCCTCAAGTTCCTTCCGGCGGCGAGCCATTTCCAGCTCCTTAAATCCTTTGTTCAACTCAGAGGTGTCACCTCTGCTGTGGCTGCTTGAGCTTGAGCTGCTGCGACTGCGGCTTCTCTGACGGCTCTTACTGCGAGCATAGATTGCCCCTTTGCTGTAGCTCCGCCCTCGACTCCTTCCTCTGGATGGAGACCTGGATCTGGACCTAGATTTAGACCTGCTGCGGGGGCGACTCTTGCTGCGGCCCCGACTCTTGGCCCTGCTCCGGTCTGGACTGCGGCTCCTGTTGCGGCTTTGACTCTTGGCCCTACTCCGGTCCGGACTGCGGCTTCGGCCCCGGCTCTTGGCCCGGCTCCGTTTCGGACTGTGGCTCTGGCTACGGGGCCGACTCTTGCTCCTTCCAAGACTTTTGGCCCGACTTCGGTCTGGACTGCGGCTGCGAGGTCTGCTCCGACCCCGGCTTCGCTCATACTCCCGTCTATATGGAGGCAAAAAACATAAGTAGCTAAACCTCACTGGTTGCACAGATAACACATTCTTTGACATTCACTGACACATAATTATCAGAATCATTGAAGCACAGGCTAAGGAGGGTGTGTGGAAGCAACCTTCCATTCCAGCCAGGGCTCTAGAGTGCGACTAATTTGGTTGCCCATGCAACCTAATTTCTCAATGGTGCAACTAAATAAAGTCCTAGATTGCACTGGTGCAACAAGCCTAAGAGAGTAAAAAAAAAAAAAAAAAAAAAAACTCAT
>VURO01012486.1:1484-12662 GCA_015108175.1 Pelvicachromis taeniatus
TAAAAAAAAGTTTGTGTTTTTTTTTGGTGGGGGGGGGGGGGGGGGGGGGGGGTTGTGTGTACACTGCACGGTACGTACGCTGATATCTGACCTCACATCTAAGCTTCATGACAGGAATGTGGGAACTATTCGGACCTCCAGCACGAGTGTGTCACAGTGTTGGTTTCCTGCACTGTACGAGCTGCGTCAGTGTCGGGAATTAAAGGTTTGATTACAAAATGTTAACGCTCAATTTGTTTTTGTCCCGTTTTCTGTTTCGTCCACTTCTCTTCCCCCCCCCTTCTTCCCCCTCCCCTCCTTCCCACCGTGTCCCAGTGGGTACTCCTTACTACATGTCACCGGAGAGGATACATGAAAACGGCTACAACTTCAAATCTGACATCTGGTCGCTAGGATGCCTGCTCTATGAGGTAAACTGCAGGAATGTGTGCACACACTGTCACCTCGCACTGGAAGGTAGGAGTGACATGAGAACACACAGGCTGACACGGATAAACAACCCGCGCTCGAGCCATCGCCGTGCATACACATAGATACACTTTTTTCCACAAGTAGTAATGTGAGAAATAAAAACACGCCCATGTGGACACTTTGTTAGCGATATTATCTTCTGGGTGCTCGCTCACTGATGGCGGCTCATCTGGGCCGACGCCTTAAGACTCGCAGTCGAAGCGCTTTAGTGTGGGAACCTGCTAAACATCGAAGGTCTGCTGAGTGAAGGGAACTGACACGGCCATGTGTTTTAGATGAAGCTTTCCAGTGACACTGACTAGTTTGATTAGTCAGGAGCAAACCACCACAGGGCGCTGCTGCAGACCACACTGAGTGGAGACAAGCCCAGGAGGAGCACACACAGAGGGAACAAAGGGAGAGCGTGAGGAGCAGAACCATGATAGACACGGATGATAGCAGTCAATCTGACATTGCAGCTTGGCGGCGTTCCCGTGCACGGCGCGCACGCAGACACACACAGCCGGGCACTAAGTCAGAAACACACTGTCGGCTGAAGAAATGCCCACGTTTCCCTCCCCTCGCCTCTCCCAACTCCCCTGAGCTGCTGATCATTTGGGCTGCATTTCAACGCACCAGTGACTACACCTTCTCTAAAGCGCCTCAGGCGCAGAGGTGGAGAACGCGTGAGGAAGAAGTTTGAGCTCAGCTTGCAGGTCATGGTTGCTCAGAGACCACAGTCCTTCATGCTAATTAGCTCCCCACAATGCACTGCGGCCGTGCATGTCTGTGGTTGGTTGGAAGACGTGGATGCTGTAGGTCACATTCAGTTTTTCTTGGTGTGTGTGTGTGTGTGTGTGGTTGCTTACATGGAAGATGCTCCTGTTACTGTAAAGATAAAGGTTGTGGCGCACCTACAACACTCGCAGCGCCCTTTCAGGCCCGGCCTTTACTCTTTACATACATCAGACTTTGGCGGTGGGTGGAGCCAGTTACATTAAAACTAGCCTCTGTGTGACCAGCAGCCACTTACCGTCAGCACATGCACGTCCTGCATCCCAGGCATCGATTGTTTTCCACTTTTAGTTGGCACACAGTACTTTGATCTTTCGTGCGTTTCACAGGCGTCACAGTCTAGACTAAATACAGAGAAAGTAAGAAGGAGGCCGGGGATGAGGAGAATCTGGGAGTGAGCTCGAGAGCAAAAGTGAAAAATGGATGAGACTGTTTCTCTTTGAGTAAGCCAGAAGGCGAGGAATAAAGATGTGGGGTGAAAAAGTTTAGGAATCTATATATGAACAATATAGGAAGCTGGAGGAGGGTAGGGGAATAGGCAGAACCAGTCATGAGAGGGAATGAAAGCGAGGAGATGGAAGCAGAGGGAAGAAGTGAAAGAGGAAAATATATTTAAAAGAAAGCCAGAGCAGGGTTATAGATTGCTGGAGCGAGGAGAAAGATGGGGGCGCTCATTCAGAGAGAAAGTACTGTAGGTACCAGAGCAAAGACAGAGCTCCAGCCATCAGGTCAAGGTGAGCCATGCAGGGTGCCTGTGGAGATAAAGATTTTACAACCTTATTGTTACCAGAGCCGCGCTCGCCACGCCATGCATATTCTCTTTGAAGCGCAGTCTCTCGCCCCGCACGCTTCTTAGTGAGAGGGCTCCACAGTGCATTGGTTGTCAGGAAACTCTCCCAAACTCTCTCCTCCATTCCTCTCTGCTCACATCTTCTGCTTTCTGCGTATTCTTTTTCCTCGCTTAACCTTCAGGCGTGAGGAATTCACACACAACTCCACGGCTGATCCCTTTGGTGCTCATTGATTGCAGTACAATAGGCGTTGGCGCTGGTGTTTGAGCGTGCGGTTGTAACCCAGGGAGTTGGGTTCCTTCTCTGAGAAACGGCTCCATCGAGAGAGCCTGCATTCTCATCCTCGTGCCTGGGGGTTAAGTTCGGGTCCGGGGGGCTGCCCGTCAATACCCGGTCATTGTATCTGCGTCTATCTTCATCTCCCATTCTGTTTGATCCCCTTCTTGCCGCGTCCAACTTCATTACATCGTCTGACCGCGCCCTTCGCTCAAACCGCCGACACCGCGGTAAACGGGGATGCTCAGCTCGGTTGTCTCCCAGGGCGACAACAAAAACAAGGAAGGAGTTTTGTCACATGGTCACAGGGCAGTCTGCTAGTGCTCGCTACAGTCGACGCCACCTCATAGTGCAATTAGTAACACACACAAAGTCAAAGTAAACTTTATCGTCATCTCCGTTGTGTCCAGTATACAGAGAGGATACAACATCAATAAATATAAGAAGAGTAGAAAATAAAGATACACTTTAGGACGGGGGGGGGGGGGGGGTAAAGGAGTCAGCCAACGAAGGTAAGAGCTACAATTTACAGTTTGAGGCTTAACGTGACCTTTAAGGTCCTCTCCCTGTAGGTCGCCTGCTCGCGCAGATCTCTTGCGGTTGGTCTTTCCTGGAGTGTCTCCTTCCTGTATGGAGCTTAACCATCCCTACCTCTGACTGTGCCCCACGCGGCCCGCCCCCCCGCCCTCCCCTCTTGTGTTGCTGTAGCTTTTACCCAAAAACGCTGGCTTCTCTCAGCAGGCGGCGTTTGCGTGTGACGAGCTGTGGCTCCGCCCTCCGCGCAGGGCAGTAAGATTGAGCTTCAGCTTTTTTCTGAGTGTTATTGAATCTCCTGATTTGCTCGCTTGCTAAGAGTGAAGCACGGATAAAGGAGGTCTACCTGCTTATCTGTCACATTTTATTCATGTTATTTTTAGATTTTAATTAGCGAGTTTTAGACATACTGATGTTTTTTTTAACCTTTGGACGGCGCCAGCTCACCTGTCCATTCATTTCTTCACTCTGTCTCCTCCCTGTTTTATTGTGTTGCAGTCGAACACACACACACACACACACTAGCACTGCAGGCATGTAGGCGCACACGTGAGAAAGAGAGAGGATGAAAACATACCAAATGTTGGGTTAAAATGTAGCTTTTTGTTTTGAGGTGGTTTATGGTGGACTCGTATGTGTATTTATAACTGAGAAGGTCTTTAGTCCCAGGCCGTCAAGGCTCGAGGGATGAAGGGGGGGGGGGGCAGGAGCCTCACGCAGCTCCCTTTAATTGGCGTACAGGGAGAGAAGCTGCAGAGCGAGCCTGTGAGATCAATGTTAATTATACTGGAAGGCCGTATGCAGAGCTTTTAGGGAGGGATGCTACCTAAACATGACCTGGCTGAGGAGCGCTCAGCCTGGCCACACGAAGAGCATCTCTGTGAACATTACATGTATTCTGTTATTACTTTACGATCGACGTTCAGCTGCTTGAGGGTAACGGCGCGGGTTAGCGTTAGGATACCGATCAGCTGAGGTGATGTTTGCGTCGGGATTTCTGTGTGCAGTCGTGACGTTACATTTCAGGACAAGGGGCTGGTGAGTGTATCGTGTCGGCGACGGTCCTCACAAATATAGAAGCACAAACGTCTGTGTGTGTGTTTGAGGGGATGTGCGTGTGTTGTGCCACCAGCAGCTCACACCCCTTAGACAGACAGCAGGCATGCGTGTGCATTGTATGTCTCTCGAATATCAATGAAGCATACACACATGCACACACAATCGCACACACACACCGGGGGCTCAGGGGTCAGAGAGTGAGTCAATCATCTAAACCGTTGCGACGACACAGTCTGAAAAAAGGGGCGAGTGTGTGTTTGTGTGTGTGTGTGGGTATGCATCTTTATGGTGTGTGTGTGTGTGTGTGAGTGAGAGAGCAGGGGGCCGGCAGCTGTCAGGGGCTAGGAGCAGCAGGCACTAATGAAGCAGATGAATAGTGCAAAAACTCCCAAATACAAACAGGACAGTTGACATTTTTCATCTGTCAAAAGCAGAAGATGCATGAAAATCCGACGCGGTCTTGTTTAACCCTGTGCATGCCGGCGCCTTCCTCTCTCTCTCTCTCCCTCTTTCTCGCTCGCTAATTGGGGAGTCGGGATTTTTGGAAACGGCTAATTCGTACGCGGATACCTCGAAGCGCAAAAAGGCCACCGCGCACAGAAATGTGTATTTCTACGTGCAGAGACGATGATGATGTTTTTCAACAAAAAGTCCGCTTTTCTGTTTTCTGTCCTGTCGTTGTTTTTAAGGCGGGAATGAGCCGGAGCGTGCCTCGCACGGCCGGCTTTGGCATTTTCACGTATCGACTGTGGTGATTCAAAAGTGATTGGATTGTGAAATGAAAGGGCAACATGTCCGCTGACCTTGGTGGCAAATGACTCATAGGTTTACCAGCCTCGTTGGGCAGATGATTTATTTACAAGCTGCGACGAATGACTAATTAGATGGAACTTTAATTGCAGGTAGTGAGGTGTTGTCTATGGAACTGCATATTAATACAGTCCATCAATAACTATAGGCAGTAATTAACATGTAGGAGTAATAGCGTAACTTGTTGTTGAAGTACTCTGTGTGTGTGTGTGTGTGTTAATGTGGAGTAGCATCTATGTGGGAAGGCGCTTTTGTGCAAAAGTCCAACAACATGAATTGTTTGTGTTACCTCCACGTGCACGCTTGTGTTAACCAAACAGTCGTGTAACATTTGAGCGCCTTCCTCTGTATCCTTCAGTCGGTCTCGTGCACATCTCATTTCAGTTTTACTGTACGTGCATATGGCAGCTCCTCCTCCTCTTCCTCAGTAACTGCAGGACCAGGTTTTAAATGGTGCCTGCTTGTTAATAATAGAAGTGTAGCATTGATGACATGCATGCAGCTGCTGGTCTCGGGGCTTTAGCTGGGAGAGAGGTGTTCAGAGACAGCAGAGTCTCTGTAACTAACTGTGAGCACGAGCAGCATCAATGTGATAATTAACACGATTGCACGATTGTAAACTCTGCTGCTGTCATCGTGATTTCCCACCGCAGGCTCGGACGGCCAAAACGCGGCTGATGGGAAACGACTTGTTCTGTGTCTGCTCTATATTTGAAAGTGAAGACAGAAATGATTAAGCCTTTTTATTAGAAACACCGGGCGAGGCGTTTCTTTTTGTCGCTGCAGCGCTCGACTTTGTTCGCTGACGGAGAGAGAAAGCTGAAACCATCCAATGAGTTTCTTTCTCGCTCACTGGAAAGCAGCAATGATAAGAAGCCCGTTTCAGTAAAATCTCTGTATATACTGGCTGACACTGGATGGCCTCTTTTTTCTTTTACCTCAAACACATCCTCTGTTATTCGCCTCCTTTTCCTTTGTCGGTCCGACTCACACGGAAACATTTCTTCTCGGTAGCTTCTCCTTTTGCAGGAGGTGGTAAATCCTCACTAACCTGCTGTACTCTGTGTGGAAGAAATCCATTTGGATTCACATATGGAGGCTTTGTTCTCCTCGGTTTTCACGCTACCAATTAGCAGACTGTCAAACACACACTCTACTTCCTCCAAGGGACACCTGAGAAACGCTTCAAATAGTCATGTGTAATCTCCCCACTGATTGGCCGTCGTTCCACCTGCTTTAACGAATCCAGAGTTTGGAAACAAGGCCGCGTACCGGTCACTAGGAAAACAGCCGGCAAACAAATCGAAGAGAGCACACACACTGTGCACACTCTGTACACACTGCACACACACTGTACCCACTCCGTACACACACTGTACACACATAGCACACACACTGCACACACTCTGTACACACACTGTACACACACTGCTCACACACTGTACACACACAGTGCACACACACTGCACACACACAGTGCACACACACTGCACACACACAGTGCACACACACAGTGCACACACACAGTGCACACACACAGCACACACACACAGTGCACACACACAGCACACACAGTGCACACACACAGCACACACAGTGCACACACACAGCGCACACACAGTGCACACACACTGCACACACACAGTGCACACACACAGCGCACACACAGTGCACACACACTGCACACACACAGTGCACACACACAGCGCACACACAGTGCACACACACTGCGCACACACTGCATACACACAGCACACACACACTGCACACACACTGCACACACACAGTGCACACACACTGCACACACACAGTGCACACACACTGCACACACACTGCACACACACAGTGCACACACACTGCACACACACACTGCACACACACAGTGCACACACACTGCACACACACACTGCACACACACTGCACACACACAGTGCACACACAGTGCACACACACTGCACACACACAGTGCACACACACTGCACACACACAGTGCACACACACTGCACACACACACTGCACACACACTGCACACACACAGTGCACACACAGTGCACACACACTGCACACACACAGTGCACACACAGTGCACACACACACTCCTTTCACTGAGCATAATCTGCCCAGGAATGATTTTGATTGGACACTTAATGCAACTCACAATTTCCTGTTTGATGTTTTGGGGTTTTTGGTGCGTGAGTGCACGAACGAACGCTCCGAGCACTTTTTCACACATAATAGTGATAATGACCAAGCAGTTAGCACACTGCTTATGTTCGAAAGCACTGAATCAGAAAAGCATTTGTTATGCAAGTCTGCTGCAGGCTTCACCTTTCTACAGCAGGAAGTGAGTCAGTTAGTGAGGCTGGGAGAAATGGCGTGCGTCTTTCATTATTCGTAGAAAGGCGGGGAGGATTCTTCACCTCCTTCCTCTCACGAGCAAAGGTTTCCTCACGCTTCCCGCTCTTCCTCCTCGTTCCCACTTGCCCAGCCTCTGCTCGCGTTTGTTTTCTAGAAAACACACTTTTTCGGTTTGGCGTAGCAGCAAAAAAACAAAACAAACAAAAAAAAACAGATCTCGTCTGGCATTGCATTCGCCGCATCGCAGGAAAGTCCACCAAACTGGAGCGAGAAGCTTCCAGTGGATTTGTTTTGGCTGGGCTGAAGTTTAGACCACCTCTCATTTAAAGGAAACGGTGGGGAGGGGGTGTAGCGATGTGTACACAAAGCTGTGTTGCCTCCCTGCGTTTCCCCTGCAGCCAGTCCCTGTAATAACCAACAGGCTGCACCTCAGTAGCAGAGCGGCAGACTTGTAACACAGGGTGTAGTGCGTCTGCGTGCCACCTGTTGAGAGCTTGATTGGGTGTTTTACTTCCCGTTTTAACTTCACTCACTGACTGCTCTGTCTTTTTCCCACTCTCTCTCTCCATGTCTTCTCATGTCTGTGCTTCAGATGGCAGCCTTACAGAGTCCGTTCTATGGGGATAAGATGAACCTCTACTCACTTTGTAAGAAGATAGAACAGTGTGACTACCCCCCTCTTCCCTCAGATCACTATTCAGAGGAGGTAAGTACTAGTAGTGATATCAGCTGCCTTTTACTTCTCTGCAGCAGAGTAAATATAGACTTGTTCAGTCTTTAATACAAATCTTGACAAAATCCCTTTAAACGAGCTGCTGTTTTAAGCAGAAGCAGTCGGTCTCCTTCTCTTTATTTTTACCTGTATCGAAGACTTCACTTATATTTACATGTAAGTGAAATCCAGCCGTCTGTCTGAGCTTCAGCACAGGATGATATTACTGTGATCAGAAGACTGGCTACGATTTGAAAATTAAAGGCACATATCGAAAGCATCTGGCCGTGCTGGGGAGGGGGTGAAGCTAAACGGGCCAGAGTGTCACGTTTCCCTTACTTAACCTTAAATCATCTGCCGTAATCCTGCGAAGACTTACCCGTGCACAGAAATGTAACGCAGTCGGGCTGCGGTTCGAGATCACCTTGTTGCTGATTAGCGGTGACATGTGCATGAATCTGTGCGGCTTTCTGTGTGCATGGCCTCCTTGTGTGGGTGGCTTTCCCCCCCGTCTGTTTCTTTTACATGTGTTAGTCAAACGTTCATGTGCAGACAAACCTGAGACAGTGGCTCGCGGGCAGGCAGGTACTCTGTGTTACTGGCACATTTAGTTTTATCACGTCTGAGGCCTGTTAAAAATACTGCAACGTTACATCGCCGCGTGGCTAACCTTCTATGTTTAACACAGCCACCATCAGTGGGAACGTTACAGTCAACATCACGGATGCATTGTAGTTCTGGCACAGTTAGGTCCTGAAAACCAATAGAAACAAACTATATTCTCCTTACAGGTGTGACTTTACTGCACGCTGGTTTGGTTTTTACCTTTTACTCAGTCAGTGTGTGGTCACGCACGGGCCCAGAGTGGCTCATTTTAAATGGGCGCCCCTGTTCAGGTCTCCAGTGAACGCGTATACCCCCCCCCAGAGAGCGAGAGGCTTTTATTACACTGTGGTGTTTACCTCATTAGCCTGATCAAGGCTAATTGTGAGGTGTTTTAAGCCTGTGTGTGTGTGTGTGTGTTTAGTTCTTGCAAGTGTATATTTGTTACCAGAGCTCTCTTTCCACACACACACACGAGCACCACGCTGAGCTGCTGCGTTGCCCCACATGTCACCCCCATCCAGGAGAAAGGAAGACAAAGCGCAGAGAGAGGGAATGATCGAGCGAGAGACAGGGCGATGGAGAGATGGAGATGAGGGGGGTGCCTGCAGCGCCTGTCTGGATGTAAACAATGCTCCTGAAGGATCGGCAGCAAACTGTCAGCTGCTCATCTTTGTTGTGTCATTTAACCATCTCCATCTATGCTCCCCCCCCCACCACCACACACACGCCTCCCTTCACCAGCTCCCCCACACGCGCATGAATATTTTACATATCTGCATCTCCGCGCCCTCCCCATCTCCATTCTGTGCGACTAATTCTCAGACTGTCTGAATTTGCATCTTTCCCTCACTTTCTCGCTCGCTCGCTCGCACGCACACTCGCACGCCTGTACACAGCAGCCGACGAAAACTCGTCCGAGCCCGCGCCACGCAACAGCGGCCAGGAAGTCAGCAGACGGTTACCATAGCGACCTCATGTAGATGTTTTTTCCCTCCTTTCTTTCCTCGTCTTTTATTATCCTTTTTTTTTTTTTTTTAATGATGGCGGTGGCTGTTCCGCCTGCGAGCCTGTCTATCTGCTCCAATCAGCCACCGCGCTCTGCTTCAAGTGGAAGTGCTGTCTCCGGATGGCAGCGGAGTGGCAGCTGTGTGCGTGTGTGTGCGTGTGTGTGTGTGTGTGTGTGTGTGTGTGTCTGTCTGCGTGCATATGGGTGGTGTGCTCAGGTAAAAGTGGGTTCAGCAGACCGATAAATGATTAGTGCGCTACCCCAGCCTTGTACCTCCGTCTCAGTCGGCTTACCTGTTGCTCTGTTGTTGTTGCTATGACAGAAGGAGGTCACCTAGAGGGCGCTGTTAGCAACGGTTCTATTTCTCTGGAGCTGCTCTTGTAAATCTCACCGTGTCATCTTGTTTCGCTGCATCTCTGACATTTTTTTCTCTTCTTTTTGTCCCACCCACCACCCCCTCCCATCCACATCGCTAGCTGAGGAAATTGGTAGATATGTGCATCAACCCTGACCCGGAGAAGAGGCCGGACATCACCTACGTGTATGACATTGCCAAACACATGCAGAGCATGAAGCAGGGCATCTAAGCCCAGCGTTACGCACACCATGCCCTGCAGAACTCCTGTCCACCATCCTTCTTGCTTTTCAAGCTGGACTCGTCCGTCTTCATTAGTAGAAAACTTACTCCAGTTTCTTGTCATGAATAGTACACGTAACACGTTTTTTTTTTTTATTGTATTTTCCGAGCGATCATTCAGTCTGTAACGCAGCTGACATCCAAACCTTTTCTCCTCGGATAACGATTCTAACGAAGATGCTATATTACCAGTGCAGCTCCCATTTCTTAGACTTTAATGTTGTTATGCTCGCAGTCATTGTATTGTAGCTCACCAATGTGTCGCTGTGGCTTTAAAACACGTCATTGTATACATGTAAACCTGTTTTTCAGTATACGTACTATTAAAAGCAGAGGTACCGGAAAAAGATGGCTGCAATGTTCAGTATTCATCAACAGTTGATCAGTGCAAAATTAAATTTGACCTCGGATGCTCTCGATGACCTGTAGTTGCCTCAGATGGCGCCAAAAAAAAGAAGAAAAAAAAACCCCGACCATGAAAATTTCTATCTGAAAATGGAGCAGAGAGACGTTGGCTCATTGACAGCAACGAGTCTAATTACGGTTGAAGTGTTGTTGTGTTGCACTTTTTGCCCTGGTACTGGAAGGCTGGCAGGGTGATCATGTCTAATGAATGTATTAGAGAAGGAAGGATCATTTAGAGGGTAGACTACAGTCGTGCTAGGGGGAGGACACGAGCAAATGTCTCCACAACACTTTGAATGTAAGTCATTGTGACGCCTATGTATTGTCTTTGAAAAATATCACAATGTCTCTTTTTTTGACAGCGTAGCAGGCAGAGAAACTGTAACAGCGTTACATGAGACCAACACGCTTTCCTGCTGGGTTTAACTCAACCGAGACGCTACAGTTGCAGAGTGTGAGCAAAACGAGGCGGCGTCTCCATCGCGGTCCAGTGTTTGCATCCGACCCATCAGAAAGGTGGAGCAGCTAGACAGAAGTGTGTTAATGTTGCCGTGTAAGTGTCTTTTAGGTGAGAGCAAGTGAGAAGCAACTGAGAGCAGGAAACCAGAGGGGGAGTCACAGGAAGTATGGAAACGCGTCTTTTATGAACTCTAGCCTTTACCAAAGACCTGTACTGGGGGGCGGGTGGGGGGGGGGGGGGGGGTAGGTGGGAGGGGGGGGGGGGGGGAAGAAAAAAAAA
>VURO01012492.1:1527-15961 GCA_015108175.1 Pelvicachromis taeniatus
GGGGGGGGGGGGGGGATACCGTGTGTACTTGTGCCCGCAGATTTAGGCTATGTGGTTGTGTAGACATAGCTTTCCTGACTATATGTGGAGGAAGCTTATATAATTCTTTCTCTTCTTTTATTCTGACCTTTGACATTTTTGTCCAATTTCCCAGGCATTTGCATGTCCATGTAGGTCAAATTCGGTGTTTTGTGGGATGAATTTTTTGCACTTTATGATGAGATCAACATAGTGGAAAAAACAATAGTAAGACATTGCTTCTATCTATGGTTACATTTAACCAGAGGTACAAAGTAATAAAGTACAAATACTTTGTTACTTGAGAAGACTTTTCAGGTATTTGTACTTTACTGGAATATTTGTTTTTCTGAAAATTGTTTACTTTTTGCTCCTCAGATTTTAACACAGATATTTTTTTTAATTTTCTGCTCCGTACCTCATTACATTTTCAAAACAAGCTCATTATTTTAGGTTTAATGCAATTGAGGGGTGTTGTTATTTCACAACACTGTGTGGACTTTCCAATATCAAACTGATTAGCACTGTAGTCACTATAGTGAGGGGTTAAAGTTGAAAAGATGTGGTCATATGAAGCATGCAGTCTCTTTTCATGGTAGTTTCATTTTAATGGAACAAGACGGAATATTAACCAAAAAATCTACATAAATTCTATATCCTGTCTTGCATGTCACTGAGTGAAGTGAGTTTTTGATTCTCAAGCAAAACATGACTCTGTACTTTGTGGAGAAACCCTTGTTGGCAAGCACAGCAGTAAGGCATTTCTTGAAGTTGGTCACCAGATTTGCACATCACATGAGGAATTCTGGCCCACTCCTTTTAAAATAAACTTTAAATCCTTTAGATTTTGTGGCTGCTGATTGGCAACTCAAAGCTTTGGCTTCCTCCACAGATTTTCTACATATAGTTGTTTTCCCTTGATATTTGGTCGATATCGGTCTCTTACGCCATCAAAATTAACTATCATGAAAATGAAAGACTGTTCATTTCTTTGAAGGTGGGCAAATGTACAAATTCTTTTCAGCATAGCGTCCAAATGAACAGAATCAACGTTTTTTGATTTACTTATCTGGATGATTGAGCATGCATCAAGGCAGATAAGAGATTACTTTTTAACTGTAAGGACTGCTCAGTGATATTTGATTAACTGTACATTTAAAGCTTACATGGCAATAGTGTTTTATAGTTCTTTTAATCAGATATTAGATCAGCATATGATGTGGAAATATGGTTTTTCATATTGTAAAAATGCCCTGTAAAATAAATTGAAAACAAACAGGGTAGTTGTGGTGAAGTTTATATTTTTGAGCTATGTTGGACTGGTGAAGAGAAGCTGAGCTGTTTATTGTCAATGTTAAGTTACATCAGTGGTAGGAGAGATCAAATTAAAGTTAAGGTAAAGCTGGTGATGCTGATTAGATTCACTCACCGAATTCCACCTTTATAAAGTTCAGGTGACAGAAATCAGCTACACTTGCTCATGTAACATCGGCTTATGTTGAATTCAGTTTGAGTACATCCACAAAGAGCAGTGAATGTCGAAGCAGCAGCTCCAGCACATGGCAGCTGATGCATTAAAAAAATAAAATATCGTCCACGTCGATTCTTTCCCCCCACCTTACAACACTAAACTGGACTATACTCTTTTTTCTGTGTCTTTGCAGAGGCAAAGCCACTCACGTACATTGTATGAAACAGCAAACAGAGATTAATTCCAATTGTTTTTCATCTGTACGTGTGCTACACCTGTTTAACCTGAATAAATAGTTTAGAATTAGAATTTGGGTTGAAATAATATATATATATATATATATATATATATATATATATATATATATATATATACATACATACACACACACACTCACAAAACAGCTGGTAGCTGATGTCCTCCAAAGAACTACATCTCACTTTTATACTTTGAGTGAATTTCACAACTTTTTCCGCTTTTACTTGAATAAAGAAGTTGATTCATTACTTTACTTTTGCCAGATCATTTTTAAACAATGTGTATGTGTAAGTGTTTGTACTTCTACCTCAGTGAAGAATGTTTGTACTTTTGCCACCTCCGTTAATGTCTGCTAATCATTTATCATCTAAACTTTCACTCTTTATTTCGGGTGTTTTTAATTTGGTTCTCTTTTCATATATGATAATTGAATTCATTACACCTTTGAATTATATAATGAAAATATATTCATTCTAACTCTAGTGTAGGTCATTGTAAGCAGTCATGGACATGTATTGAAAAAAAATGTAAGTAAGTAAAGTAGTTAAGAAAGCTCACTGTAGTATATTCTTTAATGACAGCATGCATTGTACACGTATTATAATACTGAGTTTTCAATAGGGAATACAATGTAGACACAGACTGTGGTGGAAATGTCTATTTACTGCCTGCTGCTGCATTTATTGGTGACCAGTAACTAGATAAATTAACAAATCAATAAAATTCCTCAGAGGTTTGACATTTCAAGCAACATTTTATGTGATCAAATTTCTGAGAAGGGGACCTTGATACCGCACTGATGCAGAGCTCCAAATGGACTTGGACTCAGCTGGGTGGTTGCTGATTTAAAAGATTGAAATTGGCGTTCTGATTTTAAAATGACCTTAACCGTTAGCCAACGAACCTGACCTGCAGAATTGTGTGAGTACTAATGTTGTCTCATGCATAAGTAGTCTGCTATTTTCTGGTGTCTTTTTGATGTTTGTTCCTTTCAGACATGCAATCATTTCTGTTAATTTGATGAATCAATTACCGACTTATTAATCATAGGCAAAGGTAACTATTAGTAACTAGTTTACATAAGAACTCTGGGCACTTTCTGCCAAATTATTATGGCAATCTGATAGTTGCATTTATGCAAACAAGTAGATTTATATGAAGACTGTGCATCTTTGTTAGGAATCTTTGTAAGTTGCCTAGCTCACCAAAAATCACAACTGTGTTGGATACACACCTAAACAGCAAAAGCAAATGTTTAGTTTTAAAACTTTTAAAACATTCAAACAGCAATGTGGTTGCCACAAATACAACTAAGGTTTTTGAATAAAATTCAGCATTGCACGTGTTATTCCCATTATCTCTGAATGACTCAAGCTAAATAATTAAGTTAAGCTGTCATTGCTAAGAATCTATTAGATTATGCTTTGTTCATTTCTATACAGTGGAAGTTACTGAATGTTGGTGGCCCTAGTGTTATAGAACCATATTAAAAGAATAATGACCTTTCCTTTTCTTAACAAAGTAAATGACTATGCAGGGTTTCTAGCTGTTATCCCTAAAAATAATTATCACCCCCCGCCTCTCATCCCATGCGAGAGCATTGGTAACTAATCAAATCTCACTGCTAGCGGTGCTAGTACATCACACTACATATTGAGTTTAAAGCATTTCCATCTACTTCCGCTGTGTCCATATCTCTGTCTATCTGCTTGATGTTTTCTGCAGAGCTGGTGTCATATCCTTGGCAATGCTGACAGTCCCTAAGTTTGAGTGCATTGGGTTTTGGCACTCAGAAGTACTCACACATGCACACTCCTGCAGAATGCTCTGTGTAGTGAAGGTGTGTGTGTGTGTGTGTGTGTGTGTGTGTGTGTGTGTGTGTGTGTGTGTGTGTGTGCATGTGTACGACAGTGGTGGGGGAGCTTATTGAAAGTCGAGCAGCCCGGTGGTTTGGGGGAAGAAGCTGTTGCAGAATCCAGTTGTTCTTTTGTGGATCCTGCGTGTCTCTTCCCAGAGGCCAGCAGGAAGTGTATGGAGGGGGTGGTAGTGGTCACGTGTGACTTTGTTTGCTCTGGTCAGGCAGCGCTCTTGCGCAACATCCTGGATGTGGGGAAGTGGAGTCCCAGTGATCTTTTCCAGTGTCCTCAGCACTCTCTGCAGGGACTTCCAGTCTAAGGCACTGCAGGCTCCTGACCACACAGACATGCATGCGGTCAGTAAGCTCTCTATAGAGCTTCTATATAAAGTGGTGAGCATGCGAGAGGGGGAGGTGAGCTCTCCTCAATGGGTGGGAAAAGTGCAGGCACTGTTGAGCTCTCTTTACCAGAGAGCAGAAGAGGGTGTCTGTTATCTGTACCCACAGAAACTTGATGCTGCTCATCATTTCCACTGTGTTGCTGGTGATGGGAAATAGCATGTGACTGTAGTGCCACTTAATAAAGTCAAAGATGATCTCCTTTTAGGGTTTTTTGACATTCAGAGCCAAGTAGTTAGTGTTGCACCAGTTGGTTCACTTCCTCTCTGTAGGCCTGATTGTTGTCATCTTGAATGAGGCCTGCAACCATTGTGTTCTCAGCATACTTGTGAAACTGGGACAGCATGGGTTAGCAGTGGGTTCATCTCTGAGGAGAGCTGGTGCTCAAAGAGATGAAGTTACAGTCTGGTCAGAGCTCTTGGTGAGGAAGTCTTACACATAAGGATGCTGAGGCCGAAGGGAACTAGTTTATCTACCGAATGCTGTTGAATGATGATATTGAAGTCCACAAACAACATTTGCATGGGTGTCTTCTTGACCTTGGTTGAGATGTAGTACAGAGAAGATGGTGCCTTCCATAGAGTGATTTGGGTGGCAAGCAAACTGTAATGAAAACAGTGTGGTCCTTTAACACCTTAAGGTGAGTGCTACAGGGCAGAAATCATTTAAACAAGTGATTTTCAGGGTACTGCAATGATTGCAGCAGTCCTGAACTAAGACAGTAGGACATTCTGATCCAGTGACATATTGAAGGTGTGCTCATCGCTACATTCCTTGAACGTCTAACCAGGTATGTTTTCAGGGCCTGCTGCTTTTCTTATGTTCACTCCTCTCGAGGTCTTCCGGACATCATCAGCTATTTCAAGATTGCTCATCAGCAACTGGAAAATCTTTCTTTACGGGTGTGTTGCTGAGTGCCTTGAACCTCCCAAAATATTTGTTGAGCTCATTTCGAAAGGTAATATTGTTCTCACAGGGTGGAGCAGTAGCTTTATCGTCTGTGATGGCTTCGATAGTCTGCCACATTTGTCTGGTATTCACAGGGTCGTGGAAGAAACTCTGTATTCTCTGTAGTGATGGTGCTTTGCTACCCTTATGCACAGTTCAGGTTGGTTCTTGTTGTTCTGAGTGCCACCATGTTGCCAGAATTAAAGAGTAATTTTGTACTTTGAACATTGCATGTACTTCCTTCGTTTATCGTGGCGTCTTGCTGGTCTGTATGGTGATGTTATTGGTGACGGAGACAACTTTCATGCACCGAATGACTGAATGCAAACACACAGTCAGCATACTCACGTCTGTATGTTGATTGCCAGTAGCAGCTGCTTTGAACATGAATAATCATCTCATCATCATCTTACAATGAAAAAAAGTCATTCTCAAAAGCTGACGTGAAGTGTCATCTCATATTCCCCCTCTATTTATAGAGGCAAATGTTATTATGTATTAGCAAGTGTTAATACAATAAAACCACCAATAAATAAAATTAAAGATCTAAAATATAAAAGCTTGTTTACATTTTGTTGTTTTTATTGTAGACAAAATGGAATACATGTGGAGGGAGAAAATATGTATTAGAAAAATGGCTTTTAAAACAGAAAAAAAGGCTGTTTTTTATTCATTGGTTAAAAAAGGTTGGTTTGAAGATGCCACTTTAGGCTCTGGATACTTGCATTAGACATTAAAAAATAATAATTTATGTTTTGTTACAAAACAGTAAACCAAAAACCCAATCAGATAACTTAATTATCCAGAAAATAGTCATTTAAGTCTTAAGGCTAATGCTTAAAATGTGGCATGGGTAAGTTTGACTTAAATAATGCTATAACAGTCCCTGATGTTTAGCTATGTTTTGCTTAAATAACTTTTATTTTTAATGTATTATTTCTTCAATACGTTTTTATATTGCCCACCTCAGCTCATATTAGCAAATATTTTAAAATTTTCCACTTAGAATTCATTTTAGATCCTTACCTGCTTTCAGTAAAAACAAACTGATATGCAAAAAGATGACATAAACTTTGAAACGAATCAATGACCAAATTCAAACACTGGGGGGTGCCAAATATTAACCAGTGAAACTTAAGATTCAGGGAGATGGTTATATTGACACATTTTATAAAAGAGCAAGTCAAAACATTCACCATTCGATTTTATTAATCAAAAGTCGAATTACAGGACGTGCATGTTATTTTTTCCAAACGTATAGCAAGCTTAAACTGCATCCTAACATTGGACCTTCATACTTTTAGTGAATTTAGTTGCTTTTCTTGTTGTTGACGTCACATGAGGATTAAATACACACTGAACTTGTTTTACTGACATTTTGAAAGAAAAATATGAAGTTGAACTTAAACGAAATAGAAAAAGAAACATTTATTCTTCACTTTTTACAAATATTACAACATCGTTAAAGAGATCTTAACATTTCGACACTTTGGGAAACAATGAATTAAAATGATACATCATCAGAATATCCAAAACCGTTCTTCTGCTTATGATGTGCCAATATATATATTTTTCTTCTGTTAACATTTGTCTTAAAGGATGCATTTTCTTTAAGACTTGGAGTTTAAAAAAAAAAAAATACACACGCACACACAACCCCAATTTATATTCTCTTCTAAAAAAACAAAAAAGAATGCATGTTTGCACAGAATACTTAAATTTTGCATGATTTTAAAAAAACAAAAAACAATTTCTCCTTTTAAATCACAGGATGTAGTTTCAACTTCTCCCAACTTCAAAGCAAACCAGAATCAAAACGCAGCAACAACATTAAGTCTTGGAAATGTGAAAAACGTGTTATAGCTGGCTAATAAATAAAATTGAAAGACTATACTCTGCTTGACATAAGTTAGAGCATGATTGTTAAAACAACAGGCGGATCCTTTCATGCATACCTAATAATGAATTATAATAGTATAAATATGCAAATCCAGAGCTTTTTGGTAAAGAACAAGATTCTCATTTCAGCAGTGGGCGTGTGGCCCCGTTGTTCTTACCGTATTTACCTACTTAACACAAACCTTTCAAATCGGTTTTTCCAGAAATGTTGCGATAAATCCACTAAATTCATAAGCGCTACATTAATTTTTTCCTTGTTTTAGAAATGCACAATAAGGTAGATGTAAAATGCTGCCCTACTTAAATTCAGGCATCTTATCGTCATACTGTGGAGGAGGAGTGATGGGTTCAATGGTTACTGGGTTCTGTGTGGGGGTGCGGATTTGAAGGCGGAAGTCCTTCAGGTGCAGTTTGTCAGATTTGATTCTTCTCACTCGGAGGGGCCGGAGCAAACGGCTGGCGCGACTGGCACTACGGGTTGGCATACTGGGGTTAGATGTAAGGCCAGTGGGTTCACATGGAGGCTCAGCAGCTGCAGGTTGATCATTATCAGGGGTGTTGTCCGTCGTGTTGTTAGCGGGCTCTGTTCCCTCGTTTTCCACCGCAGCTATGATGTCCTCGTAGGATGGCAGGTGAGAGGTGCTCTGCCGAAGGTTACTCTGACGCACAGGGTACTCCCCGCTGCTGACAACTTCCTCATAGGTTGGCACATTGTACGTATTTGGGTCGCTGGAAAGAGAGAAAAGTTTTGACCCTCACTGAGAAATCATTGTAAATGAAACACTTTATTCAAACATTATTACACGTCGTCTTCTTTTTGGCAACTTTGGCAGTAAAAAAGGCGCACCGAACACGGCAATGACACACCAAAGTTGTTAGCAACCTTTTGCTGATTAACACTTTCAAAAGGTACCATACAGGCATTAACTTGTGTTTGTGACCATTGGAGTATTACAAATTTAACATTTATGTAATAGCTTTTTGTTTTATCTCCTTAATATCACAGTATGTTGCTGTTTGAGGCGAAGTAGATTGTCAATCTTACTTTTTGTCTGAAAGAAGCGGCCTGCTGTCGCTAAAAGAAATTTATAGGAAACAGTAAAGGCCAACAAAACAAACTCAATAGTCTTTAATGAGTTCAAGAAAGGAGCAAAAGGGTCATTTAATACATTTCTGTGCAAGTGGGCTTTTTCCCCCTGTGTTTTTGTTTAAATCACATGAGTTGTCACCTGCTGGCCATTAGAAATAATTCAGGTTTCATTCAAGTCAGTAAGTTTGATTCAACTTTATTGTCATTGTGCTGAACACAGGTACAAACCCACTGAAGTGCACTTAGAAGTGCAATGAATGCATAAATAAATAAATATTATATGTTCAGAAGTGCAAATTCAATTACACAGCAGTATGTATGTGTACACAGTTCAATGCAAAAGTCTTGAGCTGTTTCATATTTTGTTACTTACGGCTGAGGCGCCTCTGGTATCGGAGTCATGAAGGGCACTTCTGTGGTCACAGGCTCTCTCCTTCTATCCTGAGCTCTCTTCTTGCTCTTTAAACCAAGGCCAATGGCCAAGATCAACATCACTGCCCCAACTCCAACAAGCACCATGGCCACTGTTGGGGCCTTTGTGGCTTCTGGATTATTACCACCACCATTGTTATTAGGTCCTGTGGAGTTGCTTGATGGTCTTGGAGAAGCACCTGAATCCCCTCCAGGTATCACAGTCCAAACAATCATGACAATGCCCAGGGCAATGAGGCCCACTCCAAGGGCACACAGGGCATAGTGGGCGCCTGAACCAGAGCTCCTTGAGCTGGAGGATCTGTTGGAACGGCCGTTGTCACCACATATACCCCGACTGGAACACATACCTGCAAAACGACCTGCAAATGGGGGGGGGGATAGAAAGGCTTTTCAGTTTGCACAAGAGGACACCGCCTACCCCACCACTCCTCCAGAAATGTACCCCCTCTGTAGAAAATGATTTAGATCACAGTATCTGAATTTGTTTTTCAGTTTGTGACCAAGTTTCTAATATTATCACGTTGTTATTGTCTGTGTCATGCTGCTTCCGTCTGTATTGTCTTTATTCTGTTAAGTACACTGAGCTTAATTTCTTGTCTGTGTAGGAGTGGCTAATAAAGCTGATTTTGATTTTCCAGGGTAGGAACAGGCTCGGTGAAAGAGTCTATATCAGTTAGAGCACCACACGTATCACATGAGATGAGCCATGTCAACAAAACATAAACCATTACCAGTGCTGCAACAAGTTTGAGTGTTATCTCGCTGCATCCATGAACCGGTTTTAGTCGCTGTACTCTTAAAAACAGAAAAGGCGCTGAGGGTACATTTTCGATGCATGAGAAAGTAGGAGAACAGGTTAAAAGAAAACGTCAGGTGTGGTGAAAAACAAGTTACAGGAAAACAAAGAGTTCAGTGGTAGTTCCACACATGTCTTAACATGACAAACATTAATCTAAGAGAAGGAAGGATGGAGATAAAACGTGACACGAAAGGTCTTTGTAATGGTCACAAAATCAAACAGAATATAGAGCGTTGCTAAAATTAGGATCAGATAAACATCTCACAACAACGTCATGAACACTTAATAAAATGCAAATTAAATCACCTCCCTGCAAAACAACAGCATTTGTGAACCTAAACCAGAGGTTTATTTTTCCTGAAGGCCTGAGGAAAAAGAAAAAATACACATAACTGAAAAAAGATGCCTTTGGTGGCTCCAGATTTCCAGAATGAAAAACCATAGCTGCAGACTGGCTCCTCTGTAATAGCTGTACATAAGTGAGACCTGTGCTGATGATTATGAACTAAAGCCGTAATCGAATGTTTACAAGTGTGTCCAAGTAATGACATCCTACTCAAAATATCCTTTAAAAATAGTAGACATCATCTACTTAAGCTCTACACCTGTAAGCAACAATGTTTAGGTTGTACCGGTGTGAATCTGGAAAATTTGTCTTTGTAAAGCCACCATAGTTCACACATTTATAAATACAGATGGGTTACAAATTTAAAAGATCTAATCTCTCGACTGCTGTAGAGAGGGCACTCGATGGCTCCGCTATGTTTGCTGGAATGGTTTGGATCCAGACGTCACAGCAAAACTACACAAGTGCTCATCAGTATCCTATGATGCAATATTTCTGTCCTTGGCATGGTTGGGAATGGTCCCTAACTGGATGACAGGTATTCTATAGTGGGATACTGTATGGTTTGATGAGAATGCAATTATGTAAATACTGTGATATTCACTGTGCCCAGATCTCAGCCCATTTGGACTTCAACTCTAAGGTTTTACATATCATCTGGTCCTTAGTAGGTCTTAAAATGAGATGACGTATTACACAGCTGTTTATTTAACAAAAAATTGGTCAAAATGCCAAAGCAGCAGGTGACGGACTAAGTACACCGTAAGTAGCAGTAAAGTCCTTGACTCATTGATGATCAGCAAGTGTGACCAATCTCTCTATAAAAGCAGAACTTATAGGAGTTTGCTGGGCTCCAGCTTTCTTGGAGAATCACTGGTTGCTGTCCATCAGTGTGGGAAGGATTATAAGGCCATTTCCAGACAATCTTAAGTCCATCAATTTTCAATCACAAGTTGAAAACATTCAAGACAGATGCCAATGTTAAGAGGAGTGCACGTCCCAGCAAATTCATTCCAAAGAGGGAGTATGCAATGTTTAAAGAAACTGCAAAAACCCAAGAGTTAAACATCAGACTTCAGGGGCCTCAGTTAAAATGTTAAATGGCTTGTTTGAAAGTACTGCCAGGAGTAAGACTCTTCTTCTTCTTCTGCAAATTTGCATCTAAACAAAATCACAAGACTTCTGGAACAACGTCCTTTGGAAAGATGAAACCAAATTGGACCTGAATGCTTGTTTTGCAGGCACAGGACCTGGACACTGGAGATATTGAGTTGACTGAACTCCTCTGTATACCAAAATATTCTAGAGTCAAATATGAAGCCATCTGTTTGACAGCTAAAGCGGCTGAAACTGGGTCATGCAAAAGGACAATGATCCCAAGCACAGCAACAAATCTTCAACAGAATGGCTGGAAAAGCAAAGAATGAAGGTGCTACGGTGGCCCAGTCAAAGTCCAGACCTCAACCTGATTGAAATGTCTATGGCGGGATCTTAAGCAAGCTGTGCATAAGCAAATACTTGCAGACTGAAGGATGTGAGAGATGATAAAGTCAAAGGCAAGAAGTTTACTTTAAGTTATTGTCGTTAAAGGTGGTTCTACAATCTGCTGACTCACAGGGTGTACTGCTTCTGCATGTTAGATTAGTATTTACAAATTAAATATGACAGGGGCATATTTAAAAAAGTTTTAGAACTTGTTTTTTAATTTATTTATTTTTTTACCCTGCCAGGATTTAGTCAAATCATAATATTATTATTATTTGGTTTTGTTATGCTAATAAACTTTTTTTTTTTTTAAAAAAAAGAGAAAAAAAAAAAAAAAATTAAATAATGAAAACAAACAATATAAAATAAAGCTGAAAATAATGAAACTGAAACAAACAGCAGTATTGGGAATTTACTCAGTAATATAAACTACTACCATGAAGGCAAAACCTCTTAGAGGAGGTAATTGTATATTTAACTATTTAAACCAGAAATAAATGTTTGAATTCAAATACAAATGTGTAAAAACTCAAATGTTTTAAACATTGGGAAGCCTGCAAAAAATCCTGAAAAAGAAAGATGTTTAAACTACAGATGACTGAAATTTGCATTTCACGAGTAGCTGAAGTCTAGAAAGAATGGAAAAAAAATTGCAGTTTTACGTCATACTAATGCAGAAAAATCTGTGTTTGTTTGTTTCCCCACAAACCTATACACAATCAAGAGTTGAGCCACCAAAACTGACATACAGGCAGGGCCCCTGAACTTAGATATATCTGTCTCAGATACTATGATCTCATTATGTTGTCTAGCAACCACCTACCAACTGGCTAAAATGAGCCATTTGTAGTGTTTATGCACCCACAGCACCTTAGAGAAAGCCATGCATCATTTGAATTAATCATGATAATAACACTGAACTTAAAGTTTCATGATGCTGCAGAGTAGCCACCTAGCAGAAAATTAAAATCCTGAACAAACAATACTGTAGCATGGCCATTTACTAGTTAAGACTAATACATGAAAACAATTTTAGAGCCTGACTGATACAGGTTTTGTAAGACCGATATTGATATTTGGCAATTTATTTTGTTATTCTGATCATTATTGGACTTTTTTTTTTTTTTTAAAGAAAGACAAAACATAAACATATTTTACTAACATTTGTTATGTGTTATTTATTTGCTCATTACTATTTTTACTAGACGCTAGTAGCATCTATACTGGGACCATGTTGTGTTTAATTGTTTTTGCATGATTTCATTTTCCTGCCTAAAAGTGTGGATTAATTAAACTCAACTTAATTCAAAATCTAATCAATGTAATCTGTCATATGATATATCTATGACATAATAAATGGAGAACCATATGAGTGTACACTTCAGGACACTTTGCTGATGTGATGGGATGAACAATGATTTGACTTTTACTTTTGACAAACAGCATTTTTCATTTAAAGACAACGTGTACTCTTTCTGTAACATCGGAGTAACACAAAACCATATCCCTCTCAAAAAGTATTGAGATTTTTGTTGTTGTTGCAGGTATGAGACTAAATTTAGCCTTGCTTATTTAGAAATATATTTAATATCACTTAGCTTATTAATTTAATAGATTTTTATAGCTTTAGTAGTAATCATTTTTCAGTGTGGCACTTTTCAAATTACTACAGAAGTTAGCGTGATTACTAACAGTCCAATCAAAATCATTTCATTAGCATTTATAGCACTTTAATATTGTTTATTATTCAATAGCCTCACTTTAAATGTTTTTGTCCTCTTTAACTATTTATTGTGTATATTTGCCCAAAACAGTTAGTGGAGATTGCCAACCAATTAAAAAAAAAACAACAACTAACAAAAAACTAAACTAAACACAGCTTTACATAATGGACAACAGCAAAACATCGTTTATTGTACTGGGAAACCAGTTGAAATTGATAATACAGATTATTTTTCATACATTTCTCTGTGTTTTTCTTAAGTATTGTTTCACATTGATGACTTCAGAGACAATTAACCAGCCCTAACGCACATCCTGTTTCACAGCATTACACTCTGAACCGCTCATTCACGCTGTAAGGATCAACTGATACTTATTTAATGGACCGAATAACGATATTAAATATACCGTAGTTTCTTGCAGGAACGTTCGGTAGATAATGGAGGTGGACTGCCAACTAAGCTTTTAGTGCCTAATCAATTTTTTTTTAAAAAAGTAACATAATGAAGAAAAAAAAGTAATTTAATGTACTGCCTTAGCAAAGGGCAGGTGACTACATTCAGTATAAGGGGGAAAAAACAGCTGAATTATTGCATCTCCATTTTGATATTCATGACTTGATTAGTAAGAATTACTGAATAAATGCAGTATGTGACTAAGCCCTGGTGTTTCCCTATTCAGTTACTACACAAACATTATCAAGGACGAAAAGAAGGTGACAGTTGCAAAAGAGGACTACATACAGACCCAGACTGTCATTCATAGTGGCTCTGTGCATGAAAACGTAAATACTGCCCTTTCCTCTACATCGCAGGCCTGCTGCATTGCATGGGTGTGTCCCGTTCAACATCAGTAAATTTCCAGTATTAAATTGCAGCTTATCAGGTAATGAAGACCGGCCCAGTTGGTCTGTTTTGTGGGTAACATTAACAGATCTATCAGTCGGATATTACTGCTGTCAAAGTAAATAAAAACGCTGGCTGTGTTTTCATTGTGAAGCAGGAAGGGGAGAAGGTGGACCTGCCCACATGAATTACTCTGTGATCTAAACGTGTCCGGACACAGGTCAGATTGGATTGAACCCCACGCAACGACACTGAGAAAGATTAACAACTCACGTGCTGTGTCTGTTAAATCGATAACAGTCCGGGTCAGAGTATATACGAGCGTAAGCCAGTTTAGATCTGAAGTGTAGGCCTTACCTTATCACCGCTCAGTGGCCAAGGACTTCCCTCTTCATCGGTGAGTTACCTGACTCACGCAGGTGTTTTCAGGAAGATCAGAGGGGGAGAGAGGGAGACGACATAGACGCAGCAAGTCAGGGCAGGTTCAACTTTTTTTTCCTTTAAAAAAGTTTTTAAATCACAGACGGATTGATCATCACAATGTTTACCGCTGCAGATAAAAACAGAGTTAACAAGAACTTTGTACAAATTCCAGGCGTAGTGAAACGTCGCCTCCCCCGGTTGTAAAGTGCGCCCACGTCCTCCTGGTCCTAGTGCTGCTCAGGTAAACCTCCACCGGGAAGAAATTAGTGGTACAAGGCCACGCCCAGAAACAGATGAACTGAAATAAATAAACTGTATTGTACACACGATTAATGTTGGATGTATTAACTGTATTATTTACAGTTACACACAATTAGATATTAGAAAAATAAAACTATTGTGTTTAATAGTTTTATCAGTATTCATTGTTTGATGACATTT
>VURO01012492.1:15981-30162 GCA_015108175.1 Pelvicachromis taeniatus
TTAAAAAAAAAAAAAACAACAACAAAAGAACAACAACAAAAAAACAAAAAAACGGGATTGGTTATTAAACTTTCTGACAATTAGAAAAAAAAAGACATTAATTATAAGTTTGCACATATAATCTTAATTTTTATTGTTTGGTAAGGTTTGGGGAATTTTGTGCAATTCAGTGCTTACAAATGTATAATACAATTTGTTTCTTGGTTTCTTGGTGGGAAAAAAATCACATTGATGTTGTAGAGGTCTTAAAAACTCATAAAAACTCATGTATATGATACATGTGGCTTTAGAGGGCTAAGACACAGTATTTCAGAGCCCAGAGGAAAATATTTATGTTCTGCAAAAATAAAAATAAGCAAATCTTGGCTTATAAGTTGCTGATGGATTTATTAAGGGTGCATTTATTGAATGGTTGACTAACTCACATTTGCTTCTAAATATTATGTAAATACAAAAAAAAGTTGAATTTAATTAAATTGTATTTATATGCCTCGAATCAAAACAACAGTTCCCCCACAGTGCTTTATATTGTAAGGTAAAGACACTACAATAATACAGAAAGCACTTGGTAATAGCGGGCAGAAAAACCTTGTCAGAACCAGGCTCAGCAAGGGGCAGCCATCTGCCGAGACCGGATGGGTGTGAGAGGTGGAAGACAGGACAGAAATGAATGATAACTATGATTAACTGCAGAGTGGTGTATAAACACATGATGAGTGAAAAGGTGGGTCAAGAAGAAATGCACATGGAAAAGCATAATGGAAAGCCCCCAGCAGCCATATTGTAGTGTAACTAAGCAAGGGTCAGCTTAACCCTAACTTTATCAAAAGGGAAAGTTTAAAGCCTGTTCTTGAAAGTAGAAAGGGCGTCTGTCTCCCGACTCCAAACTGGAAACTGGTTCCACAGAAGAGGGGCCTGAAACCTGAAGTCTTTGCCTCCGATTCTATATTTTTAAGGTCTAGGAACCACAACTAAGCCTTCAGTCTTGGAGCAAAGTGCTCTATTGGTGAGATGGTACTCTGAGGTCTTTAAGATAAGGTAGGGCCTGATTATTCGAGGACGGATAAGTAAAACTAGATGCTTTGACAAAGCATCTTTGTTATTTAGAAAAGAAAATGAGCTCCTGTGATAAGATCCTAAGAGAGCAGCTGGAAATCTTTATAGAATAATGCTGGTTACACACATTTTGGGCCACAGCGTCCCTACAAGCATTTGAGGTATGGGAAAGAGGAAGAGGGCAAGCATGGGAAGGAAGTTTGAGTCATATCACATGACTTTCAGGGGATTAAATTGTTTATTTAAATCCTCATGAAAATCCTAATAATCCTAATGAAAGCTCTAGAAGAGCTGTTGGTGAGGTCGTTTTTGTCACCTATGGTTTAGAAAGTGTCTTTTTTTCATATCAGTGATGTAGGTGATCCCTAACACTAGCAGTGATTTTAGCTTGAGATAATTACTGGGATTAATGGAAATATTTAAATGTGAAGCCTCATACACTTTTGTAGTGGCAGGTGCTCCATCCTTTTGTTTCTCATATAAGGTAACAGCATTAGTCAAGGAGCAGTGGTATATAAAACAGAGCACTAACCCATCCTTACCCTTCCTCGTGTGTGCTAAAGTGGCACAAACTGATCTCGCTCTCATACGGTGATCTGGGAGCAGAGAGTAAGGACAGTCATCGCAATTGATAAAAAATAAATGAGAATAATGTCCATATATTTTTTATGATGCGAGCTCTTATAGTAACCAACTCAACAGGATAATGTGACCATTCTGAGCTTCTTTTTAAGATAACATAGAGGCGTCGTATGCAAACAGAAAGATACATTTTAACCCTTGGAAGAAAAAATAATTTACATCAACTTAACATTCTGAGTTTGTTAACACAAATTTTAATGCATTTGTCCTCAAAAATAACAATAACAGTCTTACATTCTATGCAACAGTTTACAATAATTCCACTTTCATGTTGGCATATATGAAAAGTTTGTACGGCTTTGCAAAGAGATGCAGATGTCATGTGTTAAAAGCAAACACACTGCAAGTCCCTGTCTTCTTTCTCTATACAGGTTTGAACTGGTCTGATCTTCCCGCTTAAACAGTTTTGCTTTGGTGAGTCAAAGAGACGCCCAGATCGAGGCAGACAAACCTGTTCTCAGCTATTTGAAGTAACCTCAAGGTTTCAGCCACACTCGGGGTGGCTCTGTGCAAGTCCCAGCGGTGACATTTAATGAGTGTTTTCATGCTCAGGTACAGCTGTGCATTATAAAACATGATCAAAACTGTACAGAATACACCGTTACATTCTCTTCATTGACTTCATAGTATAATGGCACAAAGTTTGGCCTTCTTCACAGCTCATACAATACATATATGTGGAGTCTTTGTACATTACCACGTTAATCCAACATTCCACTCTTTTATCTACATATCACACTGGATGACTTCATCATCTTTTAAATCCAAATAAAAACATAATTATGGGTACACCAGCTGTTGGAAGAACACACACACTTCGCATGTCATTGTTTTTAGTGGCGTCATCTTACATATGTAGAGCTGATGGCACTTGAAGGTCCTGTTCTTCAATCTGGAGGAATTTAGGCTAAAATACTTTTTTCAGGTTACAATAATCTGGTTTAGTCTCATCAATCTAGTCTGATTCTCTCAGCCTGCTTTAGGATTGGTTTGTTAATCCCAAAAGAAAGTTCAAGGGAAAAGATATGGAAAAGCATAATACTGTCTGAATCCTGAGCATATGATTGCACTAACAGAGGGAGAGGAGCTGAGGCAATAGGTTTTTAACAAAAACATCCTTGCTTCTGACCTGTCATTTTCAAGTGATGCCAATTAAATACGGCATGTGGCACAGCTGCATTGTCAGTTCATTGTTTTGTTACAGGCTGCCACTGTATGATCTCTGGCAGATGATAGTAACAGTGTTAATGACCAAAGTAGACAAGTTAAGCATCATGCCTTTTTTTTTTAATATGGCATATGTGCTGTAAAGGCTTCTGCAAAGGACAGGTTTGGGCCTCCTCTCTCCTCCAGATGCATTTAAGGAAGTACGACTTTGTTGATGTTGGCTCCTGATCAATTTCTGAGTCAATAGCAGGGTGACTCGGGAGAAGGTGACGAGGTAGATCAAAATAGAGAGATGAGAAAAACCTTTGATTTTTGTATTTTACTGCCATTCTTCAGGGAGCTTCACAGTTTCACAGAGACAAACACAAAATATAAAAAATGAATCCATGTTTAAAATATGAGTTTTAGTAATATTCTCCCCAATAGTCATGCAAGTTATTTTAATTTAGTAATCAAAATCTGTGTCTGGAGATGAAACCTCACTCACGTACAACTGTTTAAGATGTGTCAATATATATTTTAGCAACATGAGGTCCACAACTATTCACTTCAATTTTAATCTTTAATCCAAACTTTATGTCCATTTAAATGCTGTATTATGTTCTAGCTTACCTATTGCCAGGTTTTTACAAAAATTTTTTTTAATTACCGTAACTTTAAACCATTCGCGCAATTTTAAAAATTCTAAAATTGGGTGTTTTTTATTGCTTTGTTTTTGCTGCTCTGTGTTGTTTTTGCCTTTTTAAAACTGTGTTTTACCGTATTTTTCTATCGTGTTGTTTCTTTTTCTTTCTTTCGTTCATTTTTTTTTATTCCTATCATGTTGAGGACTTCAGCACAGGTCTGTGCCATTCCAGGCCAAAGTCGAGGCCAGCGCCATGTACGTCGGCATGGCTGTGGAGCTGGTGGTGATGCCCCTCGCAGCTGGTCACCACATCATCCAGTGTCTTGGAGAACAGAGGCAGACCCAGATGATGCTGTCCCTCAACCTCCAAGGTTCACTCTTCATATATTTTTATTGTGAAGAACAAGGAACGATTACAAATTGCCCCATGAGCTGACATCGCTTCTTTGTATAATTTTAAACCTCCACGATTCTGACCAAAGAGAACCCCTGGAGTTCAACCTCCTCTCAATGCTGAACAATCCCCAGGTCAAATCTTCTCCAATTTTTTTGATGACGAAGTACTAAAATGCTTGTGTGCAAACACAAACAATAATACTGCAAAAAATAAGGAAAAGGCAAAACATTTGCTTGGAATTAAATAACACCAGAAGAACTACAAAAGCACCTGGGTTGGCTATGTTACATGGCAGTCTGCAATTTTCCAAAAACGGTAGACTTTTGGAGGAGAAACACAATTTTTTATGTTCCTTTTCCTGCCACTGTTATGTGCAGAGACCGGTTTCTGACCATTACTTCTAGCCTTCATTTCAGTGATCCAGGGGATGATGTGGCCAGTGACAAAAAAAACAAGGCACAGAGGACCATGACACGCTACACTCAGTCAGACCCCTCCTTGAGATGATGAGAAATCGTTGCATGGGTAACTACCACCCAAAGCAGCATATTTCAGTTGATGAGAGGATGGTTGCTTCAAAGGCAAGATTAGCCATCAAGCAATACATGAAAGCCAAGCCCACCAAGTGGGGGCTAAAATTTTTTTGTTCTTGCTGATGTGAATGGCTACAACATAGACTTCACAGGGAAATCAAAGTTGTCATCAGGGAAAGGTCTCTCTTTACATCACTAGTGGACAAAGACTATCTGGGATCGGGTTATATTGTCTACTGTTACAACTTCTACACCAGCCCAGCCGTCTTCCAACACTTGAAAAAGCAGGGATTTGGGGCTTGCGGTACATACAGGCAAGACAAACTGGGTGTTCCATCCACTCAGGAAAATGCTCTCTATAAAAGATCACCAAGAGGGTGCATTCGGTGGATCAGGGACGGTGACCTTTTATTTGTAAAGCGGATGGACAGTCGAGAAGTCTCCGTCTGTACCACTGTGCACCCTGTGTACAGTGGGGACACAGTGTTACGCTGACAGAAAAATGAAGATGGACATTTTGAGAGGGTTTCTGTCTCTAGACCGACAGCTGTGACCAAATACAATAAATACATGGGAGGAGTGGACACATCAGACTAGATGCTGGGAATAAATTCAATCCATTGCAAAACCAGAAGATGGAGCATGACAGTTTTCGAGCATCTTCTGGACATTGCAGTCACCAACAGCTTCATCCTTCACAAAGATTTGTGCATCAGCAAGCATCAGAAGCACAAGACTTGCCAGGCCTTTCAGGAGGAGCTTGCTGCACACCTCCTAGGTGTTTGCTTGGATGCCAGGCCTGAGTCCTCAAGTCAAGGACACTTTTCTGTCCCTACGAGCATTTGAGGTATGGGAAAGAGGAAGACGGCAAGCATGGGGAGGAAGCAGTGCATTGTTTGTAAGAGAAGCATTTCTTGGAAATACCAGCAGTGCAATGTAGGCCTTTGCCTGCAGCTGGAAAGGAACTGCTTTTTGGAGTTCCACCGGGGGCCAAAAACATCTGGAAAAAAGAGACCCCCAGAAACAAACTACAGGGCCAAAGTTCACATATTTGTCGTTGTTTCAAAGTTCAAATTCCAAATTCTAAATGTTTTATTCATGTACATTCTGAGAGCCTTATTTAGTAAAAATCTGTACAATTTCAATTTTGTTTTTTGTGTTTTCCTGTTATTCCCTTGTTACACACGTATAGCATACAGTAAAGAAAAAAAACAACTACCAGATTTTATTTATTTACTAAATCTAAATGTCTCAGAACTGTGCATTTATGGGGGTCTTTGTATTTACTTACACTCACCAGAAACCTTATTGGGTACATCTTGTTAGTACCAGGCTGTACCCCTTTTACCTTCAGAACTGTTGTAATTCTTCATGGAAGAATAATATTTTGGTTCTACACTGACATGATAGCATCACACAGTTGCTGCAGATTTGTCAGTTGCAAATCCATGATGCGACTGTCCCATGTCACCATATCCCAATGGTGCTCTGTTGGATTGAGCTCTGGTAACTGTGAAGCACACATGTGTACAGTGACTTCATTGTCAGAATCAAGAAACCAGTTTGAGATGATTTGAGATTTGCGACATGGCAAATTATCCAGTAGGAGGCACCCAGCCGGGGGAGGAAGACAGGACTGTGGAGGTGAGACAGAGATTAATAATAGCGTAAGGTTAAATGATTAAAGATGAGTACATTATGGTTAGGGATGGACATGATCTGCAGCAATACTCAGGAAGGCTGTTTGGTTTAAATGATGCTCAGCTGGTACTGAGGCTGAGAGTGTGGCAAGAAAATATGCACCTGCACCATTACACCACCACCACTGACATTACTGATACAAGGCAGGATGGATCCATGCTTTCATATTGTTTATAATAAATTGTGACCCTACCATCTGAATGTCAGAGCAGAATTAGGAATCATCTCATTAGCTGCTTCTCTTAAGTTCAAGTTATTGTCCAAAAACTATTATTATTGTTACACTCAATATCAAGCAGTTGTAGGATTTCTGTTTTTTCACAAAGCTGGCACAGGTTCAAGTCCCAGTGTGGAATCAGTCTTCAGAATTAGCTCTAAATTAGCTCAAAGCAACTTTTTTGATTCTACTTGGACATTAGCAAGGCTTCTCGTCTTAGAAAACTGACATGAGTTGGATATTTTCTCTTCTTTGGCCCATTCTCTGTAAACTGTGGCGATAGGGATGACTGGGAAAATCCCAGTAGATCTGCAGTTTCTGAAATTCTTAAACCAGCCTGGCACCAATAATCATGCCACAATCAAAGTCACTGGAATCACTTTTCTTTCCCATTCTGATGCTTGGTTTAAACTTCAGCAGGTCCTCTTGACCATGTCTATATGCCTAAAGGAATTGAGTCACTGGGATTGTCATTGGCTGATTAAATATTTGTGTTACTAAGCAGCTGAATACTAATACTAATTTACAGTCCTTTGAGCCATGATTGTTGGTTTGAATGTACCTGTTGTAAGTTGCAAAAAATAAATAAATAAAAATCACCTTAAACATCATAATCACACTCCAGAGATCTCTGTTCTGTACAACTTCATGTGATTTTAGAAACATCTAGTCAACATATCCAATGAGCATTCTTGTCTGGTTAACTGGGTTAGCCACGTATGAAGAACAGGGCCCTCATCTACTCTGAATAACAGCTGATATGTGCTGTATCTTTACACTGAAAGTAAGTTATAACAACTTTTGTTTTTTTTTTGTCATTAACAGAGTTTTTCACTTGCGTCTAAAAAAAAAATGAACGTGTGAAAAAGTAGCAGTAATAAATAGTAACAGTGCTGTGAAGATCATATGGACCTGTTTAATATAAGGCATTAAAGAGCACTAATTTCAATTATATAACTGTGTTAAGTCTGTCTTAAGCCTTCTCGTCTATCATACGAATAGGACTTTTCCAGTAATATATAAAAGTCTTGGAATACGTAGTTTAAAAATAAATTTAAAAAAAGAAAAAAAAAAGAAACTAGCTATTGAGTTATCTTCCTCTCAAGTCCATCAGGTCAAAATTATAAAGTTTGTTTGTCTTCAGTGAATGCTTCTCTACAGATGTCAGATTACTAAATCGAGTGGCAAACCCATTAAGACATTCTCCTCCTATAATTCGAGTATGGCTCAGTGCGGATGTCTCTCAGCTGTAAACAACTGCAACATGACAAAAATGTAAACAATGATTAAGATCTCGATGGCTGAGACTGGTTCAGACATTGGTGATTTCGACACTCTTGTAGGTGTGCATCGGGCTGCCTTTGGCTCGGGGAACCGCCTGAACTCTGGCCTCTCTGGGCAGAGAGCTGCAGCTGCCGTGGAAGCCCAGACTTCGCTCCACAGAGTGGCTGTTTGCTCGTAACCTCAGTGGACTCTGGAAAAAACAAATCAAAAAGGCTGAAATCACAATATGGAGTTTCTTTAAAGACGAGGCATTTGCCTGTAAATGTGGCGTGTCCTCTTAAACGTTATCAGCTAAAAACTAATTAGTGTTTATGATGGTCTTATATCAGAATCCTCAGTTTGACTCTGACCACCAGACTTTAGTAGCCAACTACTGATTCTTCTTTTCTTATTCTAGTGTACTCACATACTTATTATTAATCTAAACATTCAAGGTTCTGTACAGTACTGCACATTTCACTCTTTATAAAGTTTGTCTAATACCTTTCCGGATCTTCTTATAGACATCCTCTCGTCAGAAAAACGGTTAACAGCTACAGGAGAGGAACAACCAATCACCTCAGTGTCCTGCTCGGTATTACTATAAACATAAGGTGTTACAAGACATTGTTGTTTATGATTGAATCCAAGAATATATACATACAAATGTATTTATAGGATACAATATGAAGGTATCCAAGCAGGACTTTGAATCTACCTGAGAGGGACAGCGAGTGACTTCATCTCTTCATACAGGTGCCGATGAAGCATGTGTTTGTTGCTGGGAATGCCCAGGGCTTTGACCATGGCATCTGTGTCGAAAGACTGATCCAGAGCCATCACTGCACCATGAATCCCTTTACCCTGAAGATTGTCTGCAAACTCCTGAGCAACGCAAGCGAGAAACATTGGATTAGGATGATGCAGCGGGCTCACTGTGCTCATCTGTAAAAAACAACTAACCTTGCAGAAATCGTTTCCTGCTCTTAAAGTTTAATTTGGTACCAATTACAAGTACAGAACAAAAAGCTTTTAAAACCAGTTTGGTTTGTCTTTGCGGGTCATAATAAGTGTTCACCACATGTTGCCCAAAATAAGTATGTCGGGATATTGCAGAACCAAAACCCCTCACGCTGTGTGGTCTAGTCCCCATTACTGAGTGTACACTACTGTTATTCTTCTGTATTCTTTTAGTGGTGTGAGGCTTCAAAGGAACAAAGCTATCATTATTTTTGAGGGATTCTTAAAAACCCATATTTTGTGGTGTCTGGTTCCAGTCTGGCAAAGAAATCTCCAGAACAGAGGGGAATGCCATCACTGACCGCCCCACCCACCTTGAGGTCGATGTCTCTGATCCACTTCATCACTCTGTGACATGTCCAAACAATGGGATCCCAGTTTTGGTGCTCGCATTTTGTCCGCCGTGCCTGCAGGGCCTTTAAAAACACCACACAAAGATAACAGTGCAAGCACTAATGTGGCAGAGGCCAATGAAAACACAGAAAGAGAATGATTAGAGAAGGCGGAGGACATGCTGAGATAATGTCCTCCATGCTACTGTGCAATTCCAGCTACCACAGATAAGAATGGAAATCACATGTAGTTTTGTCACTGTAGCAAAGTAAAAGTCATGCAGTGATCGAGGAAAGATTGCTGAATAACTCCAGTCATTAATCTATTGTCATATAGTCTGACCTCTTTATCAAAGCTGAGCATCTGCAGTAGCTGGATTCCCAGAAGCAGACTGGTCTGATGGAACTGGTCACTGATGTTGAGAAATCTCTCCAAGTCTCTGCGGTTCAAAGAGTTAAGCACTCGTCCGTCCACCAAGTGAGACTGAAAGGTCTGGGAGTACTGAGGCAGTCCGACATCACTCAGCCATGATGTTGCAACCCAGTGATGGTCCATCTCAGATGCTTTTGATAATCTGTGATCAGCAATATCAAACAATAAAATAAAATTGTTTTAAATACATCATATTTCATGCACTCTTCATGTTGTTTTACTCAAATCCATTATATCTGTATATACACATAACCGCTACCAGTCAAACAGTTTCTTTATTTTCATGACTATTTACATTGTAGATTCTCACTGAAGGCATTAAAACTATGAATGAACACATATGGAAATATGTAGTAAACAAAAAAAGTGTGAAATAACTCAAAATATGTTTTATATTTCAGATTCTTTGATCTATCCACCCTTTGCACACTCTTGGCATTCTCTCGATGAGCTTCATGAGGAAGTCACCTGAAATGGTTTTCCAACAGTCTTGAAGGAATTCCCAGAGATGCTGAGGACTTCTTGGCCCTTTTGCCTTCACTCTGCTGTCCATCATGTCCCAAACCATCTCGAATGGGTTTAGGTCAGGCTGTGGAGGCCAGGCCTTACCATCACTCTCCTTCTTGGTCAAATAGCCCTCACACAGCCTGGAGGTGTGTTTTGGGTCAACACTGCCACCAGCAAAGCACCCCCACACCATCACATGTAGAGACCATCCGTTCACCTTTTCTGTGTCGCACAAAGACACGGCGGGTGGAACCAAAGATCTCAAATTTGGACTCATCAGACCAAAGCACAGATTTTCACTGGGCAGAGATGTGTCTGCTACTGGAACTCTGTGTGACATTTATCTGGACTCTAATCTGAGGTGCTGTTCACTTGTAATTTCTGATGCAGATGACTGAAATGATTTTATCCTCAGCAGCAGAGGTGACTCTTGGTCTTCCTTTCCTTTCCTCAGCTTGATGTGGTTTTTGCGACAGCACTTGGGGACACATTCAAAATTTAGGCAATTTTCTGGGCTGACTGACCTTCAGTTCTTAAAGTAATGATGGACTGTTGTTTCTCTTTACTTAGCTGATTGGTTCTTGCCACAATATGAATTCTAACAGTTGTCAAATAGGGCTGTCAGCTGTGTACCAACCTGACTTCTGCACAACACATCTGATGGTCCCAACCCCATTAAGAAGGCAAGAAAGTCCATAAATGAACCCTGACAAGGCGCACCAGTGAAGTGAAAACCATTTCAGGTGACTACATCATGAAGTCCATTGAGAGAAGGCCAAGGGTTTGCAGCGCTGTTAACAAAGCAAAGGGCGGCTACTTTGAGGAATCAAATATAAAACACATTTATTCATGATTTTTTTCTTTGCCACATAAATCCATTAATCTTGATTCATATATTTTATGTCTTCAGCATGTACCTACAATGTCAAAAGTAGTAAAAATGAAAAAAAAACCCATTAAAGGTAGAAAATTTGCTACTTATATTCCTGCGTTTATTAGGGAGCATTTATCAGACCAAGCAAGTAAAACAAGTACCTATACAGTCCAGAATCTCAATTTTGGACATATTACTGAATATTCTTTTATATAATACCCATGCATATGAAAAATAAAATTTCAGAAAACCCATCTAAATAAAAGTGACCTGGAAAGTGCTGACATCCATTATTTAAAATATAGAGATTTTTACAATACATAGCTTTGAAGGCTTCTTAGTACACAAGCTTTTTCTTGGCAGGTGCAGCAAGGTGGTGCTGGGTTCAAAATGAAAGGCCTCTCTTTGTGGAGCTTGCATGATCTCCCTGCACCTGCGTGGGTTAACTCTGTATACTACTGCTTCATCCCAGATACATGAACGTTAGATTAATTGGAAATTCTAGATTGGCCATAGGTGTGAATATGAGTGTTAATGATAGTCTGTCTCTCTGTGCTAGCAGTGCAGCAGATTAGCAACCTGCTCAGGTTGTACCTCGCCTCACGCTCAGTGACAGCTGGGACACGCTCCAGCCTGAATTGCATAAGTGGTAGAAAATGGATGGAGTTGTCTCTCATACTCTGAGCCAGAAATGTCTGCTTCAGTGGCACATATTTAACCCAAAGCATCCTACTTTTCCCACTTTTATCCCTGTCTGTATGTTTTTAAAGAAAAAGTATGTACAGACAAAATGAAGGTTTTGAAGGTCATGCTTTCTTAAAAAAACAAAAAAACATGACAGCTGATCAGTTATTTTGCGGTTTTATTTGGCTGTTACTCACCCTTGGTCCCCTTCAGCTCTCCTGTAATCCTCAATAGCCAATCTTATTTTCCTGCGATGAATTGGATTACTGATGCCCAGACCCAGCTCTAAATCGTCATCTGTCAGGCCTAGAAGCACCTAAAGAGCAGAAATCCAGTTCTTTATCAAACAAAGGCAGCAGCTGAACATACCCATCTGCTTACATCACAGACAGGTAAACAAACCGCAAAAAGCAACATATACCAAAGGCATACCTTCCCACTCTTGACGTTTTCAGAGCAGGCTCGGATGTACATGGGCATTCCCATGACAACCTCCAGCCAGGCCTGGACTGCACCTGCCCTCCACAGTGACATGCATGTGTTTCGAGTCAGCTCCGCCTGCTGGAGGCGGTCCAGCTGCTCCTCTCCATCAGACAGGCTTTGCTGTGTGAGGCTATCAGAGTCTGGATTGGTCAGGAGAAGTTACGGTGTGGCATACAGGAGAATTTCAGGGTCAGATGGATATGAAAATCAAATCAGATTACACATCTGGAGACAATCAGAGGGGAGCAGAATAAAAAGTATCGCATTTACCTTAACCATACTGAGCTACATTTAGGATAGTACACTACAGTTTTTTTCTGAATATTGAGGAGAAATCTGCACACCAAGATCAATCCATTCAAGTGAGAGCAAAAGAAACATTGTTGTATAACCACTAGATGGTGCCAGATTATCTCACTGGAGACAGCCAGTGTCTTTGAATGAACTGTGCTTTGCTTTTATTTTTTGTTTTAATGTAGATACAAGTGCACATTTAAATGTGTCTAAATAGGAAACTGTATGCATTCAGGAATACAGAAATCTTGTTTCTTCTGTGTCAGTGCGGTGATTTCAGTCAGTTCTAAAACTACTGCTTAGTAAAAGGCTTTACAACACTAGTAACTGAGGCATATGAGGAGACCTAAGACCATTAGGATCATGTATTAGAGACAAAGGGATTATTCATAAAACATCATGCTTCTGCCCATCAGTGGCTCATCTAAAAAAAAAACACAAAAAAAACAAACAGGAAACACTGATTCATACCGAATCGACGAATCCAGGATGAACTCTGATTCGTCTGGACATGCTGAAAAAGGCTGCATGCAAATCCCACCAACTTTCAAAAGTGTTTTCAAAAAACAAACGACACAAACTTGTACTCTTCAATGGACATGATACGTGATATGAATAATCCCCAGAGTGTAAGAAACAGACAGCTGGTAATAACAGATGAGGAGTTACTCACTGGCAGGAGAGAGTTGCCATTAGAAATGGCAGAAGGAGAGTGAGACACACACGTTAGACTGGGACAAAAAAAACCAAACAAAAACAACAAAAAAAAACCCAACCCAACATTACTCACGAAATAGAAAACTGCCACATTGGATTTATTCAGTTAGTGGTTTTATTTTTAAAATAAGATTTCATTTCAATTATAATTCACTTTGAAAATGCTAAAACCTCCTCGACATCTGGCTGCGACAGCTGCAGCAGATAAATATTTGAAGTCACTTCTTGTTTGTCTCATTTTTTTTTAAATAAAATACTTCAATAGAGTTAATCTTTTATGCAACATTTTCTAAATTACAAACATTTAACAGATTTGTTAGAGCCACATTTGCAAAAAAAAAAAGAAAAAAGAAAAAAAATTAAAAATGAGGAGGGATTCTATACAAATATAAAAAAAACAAACAAAAAAAACAGCAAAATCAGGGGAGGACCATGCATTCAAAATGCAAGGAAAAGATAACCTGGTAAAAATGGGTGGGGCTGCACAGGAGCAACACAGGATTGCAGAGATTATTAATTTGTTTGGCAATGAATGAATGTCTAACCAAAGCAACACAGAGGGATCATGCACGTGTTTAATGCACATTTGTTCATCTCGTATAGGCACATGTTAGATAGCTCTCTGTAAGACATGAGTCAAACATAAACAATGTTATGAGGCTAGTGCTAACAGTGACAGAGTGACTGAGTCTTTAAACTTTGGCACTTGCACATGGTTTTGACAGCAGGTGAGAGAGGTGTGTCTGAATATGATTACTCATATCTACAATTTCTACAGAAGACTGACTCTAGAAACCCTGGATGGCCAGTCGGCAAATACGGGAGCATTATTAAAATGATTGCAAGATCCCCGCAAAAAAACTTCCCTGGTGCCCACGATGCTGTATGCTGTGAATAAATTACTGTGAGCCAGCATTTATAGGAACGTGATGACAATCCTGTAACAGAAATAACTCTCAAACTAGTGCTTTCAAATCAACAAGAAACTAAAAACTTTTTTTTAAAAAAGAAAAAAAAAATCTGGGCCAATTAATTAAAGTCTAGTAATTTATAATTTGTATTCTTTTATAGTAAGATTTGGGCCTGCAAGACTGTGAATAATATGGAAATAAATGTTGCAAAGTATGAGAAAAGCAACTGTAAAAATAACAAAAAAACCAAATGGCATTTACAATAAAACACTAGTTTCACAATAGCTTCTATTTACATATGAACAGCAGTACTTCAAGTCTCCAG
>VURO01012495.1:1339-39639 GCA_015108175.1 Pelvicachromis taeniatus
TGTTTGTTTGGGTTTTTTCTTCGTGTGTGTGTGTGTGTGTGTCCGGGGGGGGGGGGGGGGGGGTGGGCGGGGGGGTGGGGGGTGGGGTGTTGGGGGTGTGGTGGGGGGGGGGGGGGGGGGGGGTAGTTTTTTGGCACACTCTGAGCCGCTTAGAACCAATTGAGTATCGTTTAAACACCACATCCTAATGAGTATTGGTGCAGATCATATCCTTCCCTTTATGACCACAGAGTGCCCATTTTCTGATGATTGCTTCCAGCAAGCAACATGTCACACAGCAACTCATCAAATGATCTCAAACTGAATAACTGAACATGACAGTGAGTTCACTCTTGCCAATGGCTTCCACAGTCACCAGATCTCAATTCAGAAGAGCACCTTTGGGATGTTGTGGAACAGGAGAGTCATATCATTGATGTGCAACAACGTGTGATGCTATCATATCAATATGGACCAAATCTCTGAGGAATGTTTCCAGCACCTTGAATCTAAGCTAATCTGTGAAGGTAAAACCAACCCACTAATAGCAAGGTGTAATGAAGTGGCCAGTTCATGTATATCACATTCTGCCATAAGAGGTTTTTTCTTTTTTTCACATAATAAATTTATGAGTCACAAAACAAATATAATGGGAATGCGTAAATACAAGGGAGCACAACAAGAGAGGGAGAGAAGGGTTACGGGGTAGTGACGTCTAGGTTGAGTGTATAATGGTGTTGGTGTGCCGAATTTAACTCAGCACGCCCATCTGACAGGATGTATCAGTGCTTATGTTTCTCCATCACAGCTTTTTCCACGTACACTAACCAATGCCCTGTACAGAGCATCGTAAAGAGCGCTTTGTAAATAACAAGCCGTTTTTGGTGAGTCACATCCTGAATGCTCCTATGGTGGCCTTAAATAAAGTAGGCTACAGTGAACGTGCGTGTTCAGGAAAACACAAGTAGATGCAAGGTTGCTCAGCAAAAAAAGGTATCACTTATAATCTTTTTATGAGTGATTCATTCTGCATTAATGAAATGAAAAACTGCATTGTGCGATAACCCCAAACAACATTACCTTTGTTATACTTAGCATTAAACAGTCACCACGCTGGGAGCTGCAGGGGTTTAGTCCCTCACCCACACAGATCACTTGAGTAGTAAAAACATTTCTTTTGACATAACCATACTTTGACAGGATTTGTGTGGTAAGGATGGGTAAACAGAGGAGAATTTTTAAGAAAATTTTTTTTTTATCTGGAAGCTCTAGGCAGCCCTTAATCTGCCCCCGCCAACAAAACCATAAACGTTCAGCCACGCTGGGAAAAGGATAAAGATGAAGGATTCCAGGAGTTCTGCTACATCACCTTTCTATTAACTCTCAGAGGCCAAATGCTCTGTCGGTAACACGTCACCTTTAGCCAGCATAGATACGAGCATCACAATGACTGTAAGTGTTGTAGGGGCACAAGTATGTGACTTTACATGCCTGCCTCAGAGAAACAGCTTCACAGAGATTTCATTCTGGAGCTCTGTGCATAAGTTTGCACTGCCAAAGAAGAAAAAAAAGAACTCATGCCTCGATGTAAAACTTAAAGTAATCAAAATTTGAACAAACATTTAAACTGTCCATCTTAGTGTTTCACGTAATAACAATCATGTCAAACAATTCTCAGTAGCATGTTATTCAACAATCACAAAAGCCATTAAGCAGCCATGCTGTTAGGAAACGAGAGGGCGCACCAAGCCCACTGTGGTTTATCTGACTTTTGAAGTTCTTAAAAAGCAAAGCTTGTCTCACTTGCACACTTTCAAAAACACAAAGTCTTTCTGCATCCGAGAATGTGTTTCTGTCAGCCTCCTCCAAGGTGCATTCACTCCCTACTGACAATTAGCGCTGCAAGCACACAGCTCAGCCCCTGCACACCATGTGAATGTTCATGCACATAACATTCCCATCTACTCTAGCCTCTCTAAATGGAATGGGATGTTTGAGTTAGTGATTCAAAAATGTAAAGGTCAGACGTGGCTGTACAGAGGTAGGACAAGGAGCATGCAGATCTTCTCGCGTGACTCTGTAAGTTTGGTGCAAAAATATCAACACATGATTGAGATTAAATTTATATTAATGTTGGTACACTTAACCATTTATCACAGCTCATTTTATTATCACGCCTATTTAACTGAATAGACAATGAAATGTCATATCATTGATCACTGCAGAAGTTTGTTTTTTTCCCCCGCTCTTTCATTCTTATGGTATTTACATACAGGAGTACTGGAAGTAATTCTGTAGTGTAGTGATTAAGATCCATGGTTTGAGATAGGGAGGAGGCACACAACCCAGCCTCGGGGGTCACAAGCTACTGTGCTCCCAGTGACGGGCCCAAGTCTGGATAAATGGGAGGGTTTTTGCCAGGAAGGGCATGTGGTGTAAAATCAACACCAAAATAACATTTGCTACAGTAAATCCTTTGGGAAATAAGGGAGCAGCTGAAAGTACTTAAACACCGACGTACTGATTGAGCCACTACAACATTTTAGTGCTATAGCTGGATGACTGCACGAAGCAGAGACTGCCACTTTCTAAGTCCACAGCAGCCTGGGCACTTTTTACACCAGAGTGTGTGTGCTGATGTCTCCAGTGGTGGACTCCTAGTATTATAGTTTTCTTTATTCTTGAGCAACCCAAATGGTGACTTAACTTTTATTTGACCCCTGTAATAACTGTTAAACTTTGCTCCTACTGTAATCATCTTTGTCTCCCTCTTTCCTCGCCCTGTTGCCACAGTGTCGGATATCTAAGAGAGAAATCTAAAACTGGCAAAGACGGCAGGCCATGGGGGTGTTGATTTCAGGGGAATATATTGCAACCTGACTCAAGAGACACAAAGTTCTCAGTCGGTAAAAAAGAAAGAGAAAGAAAGACAGTTCAGTATTTTCCAAATAAACAGAATAGTTCTGTCTACACTGGAAACATGTTTACAAGGGTGATTTTCACACCCACACAGAGGGTGGCGTTGTCCAGTTGCCACACCTGTTAACAACCTGACCACTAATTGCCATGTGAGTAACAGCTGAAAGTGGTCTTTGTTAATGAAGAACTGGAGCGCTGGTATAGAAAAGTAGCACAGAGGGATGCATTGTACAGGACGGAGGTTGCTCTCAGGTCCTAGAGCTAATCTGCTTGCCTTTAAGCCATACTGTCTGAGGAGAACAGGTTACTGTTTCTCAGCTAACAGCCATGGCTCTTGGACTCATTTTCTGGTATGTGTTTGTGGATGTTAGCATTTAATTTGTTCCAGTTACCTCTAAATGAGACTTTAATCCGACAGCATCATCTGCCTATCTTACAGGGTTTCCTGTATTTCTTTACTATTTGATAGTAATGATGGTTCAACAACTATAAAAGGTATGTACTTTTCTCAATTATGAAATTAAGCTTAAACTCAGCAGTTTCTATAGAAACTGCTTTCTCTCACTTTACAGGCTATGGGCATAGATATGGATATCTGTATCCAAATAAAGCAGAGCCACGTAATCTAGTGGATGATCGAGATGATGACATTTTGACTTCTGATCAGGGTAACCAGCAGGCTGCAGACAACCAGCAAGCTGGATTTGTGTATAAAAGCTATAAAAAACGTTCGACTAAACAGCAGCAGACTCAACAAAAACAGCTAAACGCACAACGCGCCCCAAAGATAAAAAGACTTGTTAATGGTGAGACAAGACAGTGGGGGCTAGTAAACCTTAATGAGCCGCTCCTATTCCCTTTAAAGCCCAGCTCTGAGGTAGCTAACCCAGCAAAGCCCAAGCTAGCTGCTGTAATGCCTCGCTCCGCACCATCTGTTTATACAAGCACTATGCCCCTCTCGACAAGCACTGGTCAAACTGCATACTATGAGCCTGCTTCATCCTCAGCCTTTCAGGCTGTGGTACCTCGCAGCTATGAGTCCTGGCAGCCTGAACCAGTGGTCAATGGTAACAGGGTGGCTGATTCAGGTTTTGATTACCCAGGCCAAGACGCCAGCACCATCTCCAGTGGATACCGCTATCATTCAAGAAAGAAACCAAATCTTGTGTTTGAGGAAGTGTTTCAGTATCCCTCTGAAAACTCTCAGCCTCCTCCAAGTACTGGTCTTGACACTAATGCTGTCGAAGGATATGACCGAGCTGATTACATGAGCAGGGGGTCTGCAACTCTGCAAACCTCCACACCAGTGAAGCCATCCTCTCCGAGTAACGTACAAGCCCAGCCTTTCTATCAGTCTTGGAAGGGGGTTCCTTCTTCGTCTAAGTTCTTTGGAGGCAGGAAGCTTAAATTTAATAAGATGTTTCCCCGGCCACAAAATGCAGTGTTCAGCCCCCCATGGGTCAAGGTTCCCTCAAGGGTCAAGGTTTACCAGAGTTTCATGGCTCCGTCTAGAGGATATCAACCGATCTTTCATAACCCACGTCCTTCAAGATATATTGTCCGGTCCAGAAGCAGCTACCAGAGAGCACGGTATGTCCAAAGCAAAACCAGATACACTCCGGATTATCCTCCCAATAGCATGGAAGGTGTCGGAGGGCCTGCACAGAGCTAACCTGTCGAACTGTTTGGCTTGGGAGATCACTCAAAGGTATGCTTATTTTATACTAAGCTTGGAAAATGTTGACCATAGAAACTTTCCAGGATATTACATCTGTTTCAAATACTGTAAATAGTTCAACGTTACTGATCTGCAGATACTAACTTCTGCTTTCTTGCTTGCAGATGTGCCCTTTGACAAAAATAAACATTTTTATGTTCAAACTGTTTACTGTCCAGGCTTTTTATTTTCCTCTTCATGCTACTGTACCTAGGCTCAAAAGGTTATTATTGCGCAACTGCTAATGCTGGAGTGGATGTATTGCGCTAAACTTGTCTCTTAAGTCAAACGGGCAAATTCTGACCGTCAGGTATGGGGTGTGTGCGCCCTATATACTGAGTCTATGGCTCCACCAAAAAAATGCACCAGTGCAGACATGCAGATGGTTTACCTTGGCATTGAAATCCTTGTTTCCCAAAGCCCCTGCAACAGAAAGAAGGGAAAGCTAAGAAAATGGGGACTCTCTTCATTCCATATTGATTAAAACTAGTTAATGACATGCATTAAATGCGGTGAAAGCTTTACTACAAAATGCCACAGGCACATTTAAACTTGAACACTGCAAATGACAGTGACCGAGGACATTACGCTGTGTGTGTGTGCATGAGTGACACTTACCAAATGAAGTCTGTACAGTGACTGCAGAACGTCGGCTGCTTGAAAAACCTCGCAGTAAACTTGTGATTTTTCACTTCATGCACGTTTTTCTGCCGCAAAGCACCTTTGCGGGCGAATCTGTTCCCAACCCCAGCTGAATCATTATAATGTAAAAGATGGTCAGCCATAATTGGGGAAGGGGGAGGAGGGGGAAAAAATTTTTAAAAACAAAAACTACACAATCAAGTTTGTTGTCCCGACCGATTTCTTTTGAGTGATTATCCCTGTCTCTTCACAGCTCTGGACAAGTGTTGGCGATTTGCCTCCTGTAGACGGACCGCACGCCTTCCCTCTGCCTGGACCACAGCTGAGCGCTTCTTTTTCATTCGGAGTGACGTCGGAGAAGCCCGCCTTCACGTACCGTGGGAATATTTCGCTGCAAGTTCAGCGCACGATTAATCAGAGGCGGTTCTTGGATAATCTATGCAAAGAAATGAAAGAAGCGAAAGGTGTATTTTATTGTGTGTTGGGACACATTTATTTGTAGTAAAGTAAAAACGTATGGCCGCTAGTGGTACATCAGAATGGGTAAAATATATTTAAATATTTCTTTAAAAATGCATAAAGTGCACTTTCTGTGGACTGAATTTTCTTTAAGCATTTTTATGCAAGCACCCAAATATTTCCCAATTTGCTGTACCTGTTAGAAAAGACTCCATACCATCAACTGGAATTCTGAAAAGTTTAATCAGTGGTAAATAATTAAATTCTTAATGACTAGGAATTGGCTTCACTATTCTGCTCCTTTTTACACTGGAGTAAGAAGAGCATACGAGGATCACTTGAAGGAAACTTCCATCAATTGCTGAATGCAAATACAACTGCGGGCGTTTAGCGCCATCGTGTGTGGACTTAAACTACATCCAGCATTTGATACCACTCAGGCTGATGTTTATTTAAAACCATATATTCATGGTTTAAAATTCCGCAGCCAAAAATCTCCTTTAAGAATAGACTTTATAGACCTATCCTAAAGCAAGCTGGAAAATAAAAGTGGGAGCAAACCAGAGACCACGAACTGCATATAAATGAATAAAGAAACGTATTAAACCATAAAATGCCAGGGACAAATATGTACACATACTTATGTACGTTTACGGATGCAAGGGAAGCGTGTTTCTATGGCAACAAGTAGACGCTGCGTGTCTGCGGAAAGCGGATGTTGCGTAGCGGGAGGACGCTAAAGTTTTGAACCGTTTTGAGCGGCGGAATCAGCGCTTGGGAAACGTCGCTTTTTGTTCAAGTTTTTACATGTTTACTAAGAGTGTGCCCTGTTTTTGCACGCTGTCGTTCTGCTCGTGAAAGTCCAAAAGAAACCGTAACAGAGAAGAGGACGAGCGTTACGCTGGCTCGCTTTAGCTCGGCTAACGGTATTTGCAACATCTTTGCTAATGCACCGCTCGAGTCCCAGTCAAATAGCTAATAATTAGGTTTTTTTTTTTTTTTTAATCTGCTGGTTATGTTATTTAATCTTAGCATGCTAGTTGTCATGCTGCCATGTGTCGTAGGGGTTCCGCTTTGTTTAGCTAATTAATGTACATAGTGTTTGTCAACAAAGCAGCACAGCTTACTCGTTGTTACTTTATTTTTTTCACTTACATACTCCATATAGGTCACCATGAGCAAACATGAGCTGTCATGGGAAAAACTGGACACTGAGTTTGACCATTTTCTGCTGGACATGAAGCCATATGTCCTCAAACACCCCAGCAAGACAGGTGAGCTGTAATTTCCTATGCATTAAGCTTCAAAACAGGGTTTAAGTGGTAAATGGATTGGCACTTGTATACCCTTTTTTTTTTTCTACTCAAAGGGCTTACTACTGCAAGTCTCATTCACCCAATAACACACACATTCATACAGGGCTTTTATCTATGTCTAAATGCTTTTAAGCATCCATAGGAGTGTGAATGTGTGTGTTATTGTTATATATCTTTATTTTGAACATGTTAAAAAAACAACAACAGAGAAATAAAAAGAGACAAACAAACAAAGCAAAACAAGGAAAATAAAGCAACCACAACTACAGAAAACCTTTATGTTCAAAAGGAGCAGGAAGAAGCATAAACGTATTTGGTCCCACCCCCTTTCCATTACCTTGTAATTAATAGAATACATCTTTTCTTCCTGATTATGCCCTTATATTATTACAATTACATTATATGTTACATGTATTTTTTTTCTTAATTTTTAATGTAATTTTTAAAATAATTATATACACATGCACACACATTTGAAATAAAATTGTATCTCTTTTTTTCCCTTTTATTTTATAGTTAAATATGTATATAGACATATACACATATTTAATAATCCCAGTAACATGTCAAAAGGATACACAACCTACAAATATATATATACCCATACAAACATACTCATGCACCTGCACACCCATATACACACATCGCCAATAGGAAAATATTGGACGAGAACACCCTGTCAAAACTCTATCTCCTCCATGTACACTGCAAAAACCATACCCTTGAACTGCTTTTTAAACTGCTTGGACATTGCTTCGTTTCTTTCTTTAGTCTGTTCCACAGCTTCACTCCACAAACAGAGATGCAAAAACTTTTTAGTGTTGTACGGATATGAGGATGTCTTAAATTTAATTCCCCCCTCAAATTGTAACTATGTTCCCTTTTCGAAAACAATTTTAGGATATTGTCAGGAAGTAGTTTGTTCATTACTTTATACATAATTTGAGCCATGAGAAAATGAACCAGAGCTGTGAATTTTAGTATTTTGGATTTTAAGAATAGTGTATTTGTATGATCTCTGTAACTAATTTTATGGATTATTCTTATGGCCCTTTTTTGTAATATAAAGAGTGATGATAGTGAACATTTTGTAAGTATTGCCCCAAAACCCCAATGTGTGTGAATGCTTAAACGCATTTAAACATAGGTAAAAGCTGGGGTTCTGTTTTTTTGTCCACGGAGTCTAAGACATGTGGAATGGCAGAGTCAGGGATCATACCATTAGCTATAACACCTGAGCCACAGTTACCCCAAGTACAAACAACCCTGCACTAAACTAACAACCCGTACCCCGCTTTTGTTGTTGTGAATTGGCACCGAATGAAAGCTGTGATGGGCTATAGCCTCCCCGCAACCCTGTATCTGATATGTCATACAGTCATGTCATTCAGTTTTCAGTTTCATTTTATTCATACTGATTCAATAAAAGGACTCGATGTTATAATCCCTGATAGTGCATTGCTTCTAATGGAGAAAGTCTTGAGGCATGGCTACTATGAGGAAAGGCAGCCCGGAAACTTTACTAGCGGGACACATCATTGTGTGCCTCAATTTCACAGGGTGTTTCGGTCTTTTATCACAAGCTATTTTGCCATTTTTAGTTTCTTTTTACCTTCCTTGGTTAAGTTTAGGGATTAGAAATCTGATCTAGATTATAACATTAAAAAGTGGGACACATCATCAGTAGTGGACCTAGGATTCATTGGGTGTTTTTTGGCCATTATCACTAGACACCCTCATCCAATGGGGCCCTGCCAGGGTTGATCAGGTCCCTGCTATTTTTCTTCTACTTTCATCTGTTTAGTTTTCTACAATGTATTTTCTTCCATCAATTCATTGCAAAACGAGAAGTAATACTTACCTCTTTAATATTTAAAGAGCCCCACTTCTTCAAAGGGATAGAAAAGGTGATCGCAAGAAGTAAGAAAAAAGAGAGGAGAGCCAGAAGAGTGGCGCCTGATCTGGCATCCCACACCTCCCCGCTGGATCGGGCTGTACGCTTCACCGCCCCACTGCCTCCCAGAAAAGGGAAAAAGAGCAGAAGATTTTTACATTCCTCCGTTAGATTTCACTACCATGAGGTTAACTGCACAGCCCCCAGGACGCATACAGTCACCTCAAGGTGCTTTACATTGTAAGATAAAAAACTTACAATAAAAGAAAGAAACCCCAACAATCAGACAGTCCACTGTGAGCACTTGGTAGTGGGAAGGAAAACCTCCCTTTTAACAGGAAGATGCCTCCAGCAAAACCAAACTCTGGGAGGGCCAGCGACTAGTTGGGGGTGAGGGGAAAGACGAGAGACAGGACAAAAGGCAAGCAATGGGAGAGAGCCAAAGTTGAATAATTACTAATGATAAAATGCAATAGTGATGTATAAGCATGAACAGAGAAAAGAGATCAATGTAGACTGGGTCTATTGCAGTATAACTTAGAATTGTTCTATGTGACCCAATCAAGCCCTAATGATAAGCTTTATCAAAAAGGGAGTTTTAAGCTTAATATTTAAAAGTAGAGAACCTGTCTGTTTCTCTAATGACAACTGGCATGTGGTCTCATAGAGGGGCTTGATAGTTGACTGCTCTGCTCTCTATTCTATTTTTAAAAACTTTAGAAAACACAACTAAACCTGCAGCCTTAGAGTGAAGTGCTCTGTAAGGATAATATGGTACTATGAGCTCTTTAAGATATGAAAGGGACAGTGTATTCAATATTTTTGTATTTGAAGAGAGAGAAGCTAATATTGGAGAGAGATGGTCCTGTCTTCTAGTCCCAGTTAGTCCTCTCGCTAGCTTTTAGAACATTTTGATAATAATGAATTACAGCAGTCCAGCCTAAAAATAATAACTGTATTACCTAATTTTTCAGCATCACCCTAAGACAGACTGTTTCAAATTTTAGCAATATATTGCAAATGACTGAAGACAGTCCTGCATATTTTCTTAGTGTGCATGTGGAAGGACATATCTCGGTCAAAAATGACTCCAAGATTCCTCGGTGTTACTGCAGGTCCAGGTTAATCCGTCCCCGGTAAGTATCTGGATAGAAAACCATGTTTCAAAGATTTTTAGGGTCACGTACAATGACCTCAGCTTTGTCTAAATTTAGAAGTACTAAATTGGACATCATCCAGGCCTTTATGTATTTAAGACATTCTTGCAGTTTAACTAGGTGATGCGGTGCGGTGATTAGCACTGTTGCCTTACAGCAAGAAGGTCCTGAGTTTGATTCCACCACCTGAATATGGGTGTGCTTGCTTAACTTTTTCTTCTAGCCCTGCGACAGACGGGTAACTTGTCCAGGGTGTACCATGCCTCTCACCCTATGAGAGGCATGGTACCATTAATATCTCCCTGCATTAATAGAAACCATTAATATCTCCCTGCATTTTTCTGCTGCCCGTCAGAACAACAGCAGTCTAACGGAGGTCAGGGCAAGTCAGCATGCAGCGTCTCAGATCCTGCAGTACCACAACTGACAAACCGTCGGTGATCAAAATCACCTGGGAGCCTATCCCTATGGTAGCTGGGATAGGCTCCAGCTCCCTCATCACACTGACAAGGATAAGCGGAAAAGAATGGACGGATGCAGTTTAACTAGTTCATTTGTTTTATCTGGCATCATGGATAAATAAAGCTGTGTGTCCTCTACATAGCAATGAAATAGGTGGATTGTTCAGAAAATCAAGGGATGGTTGAACATCACCAGTGTTCAACCATCCCAAACCAATAGGATTATCAAAAAAGTTATTTTATCAAGTTCCTGATCCTTTCTCTCCTTGTTTTCTCAGAGCGTCAGCATTGTGCCCAATGGATAAAGAAACTGTGCGACCCAGCCACATGTGGTTCAGGTCTGAGTGGTCGCAAGAACCGCAACATGTATGCCCGTTTGCTCCTTCAAATGCTCAAAAGAGGGGTCCTAGATGGGCCTTTCAGCAGCAAACCAGAACCAGGAAGCCTTAAAATACTCCCTACATACATGGTAAGAGTTACTGCTTCAACAAGTTGTATATATTCCAGCATTAACCACTGATTCTAACCACTTTAGAAAGTTTGGACACTATCACCCATTCATTTCAATGAATGTGTGTGCCCAAACTTTTGACTGGTACTGTATGTGCACTATTGCAGCGTATTTTATAAACTGAGAGTTTATAACTAGCCAACTGAACCTTCATCTCCTGCACCTTGTACTTAATTTTCATTTCTAGTCCGTCTACTTTGATGAGCCACTGAGCAGCCTGCGTGTGGAGCACAGTGTTAGATGCCTGCCCGACTGGGTGACAGGGGAGCTGAGTGGCTGTTCTGATGGCAGTTTAACAATGGATCTGCTTAAGGACAAACCCAGTTCTACACCTGTTAAAGATCATCACAGGTATCCCAATGAAGATGACTATTCATAATAGTCGTTAGGGTTAATTATGTTGGAATATATGTATTATCAGTTAATGTATTTTAGGGACTCTTTCAAACATTTTTTTTTTAAGTTATTTTTTATGCATTTTCATGGCTAACTTTCTTTCAGTTGGGACACCTCCAGTTCTGACATACTTCAGGCTTGCTTCCAAAATGAAAGGCGTGTGTGCATCAGAAGTTAGTGAGGTTGATCTCTGCCTATATTATCATACATAGGCATCCCATTCTCGTTCCTATTGGGGATTGTTTTTTGTTTGTTTTTTTTAAGGCTGATTTTGATCTGTTTTGCATTGTTTATCTCTTAAGTGGGTTCTTAGTTGTAGTCTAGTCTTGGCTTCAGTTGTGGTAAATTGTCACCTCCCGTACATGAGCTTGGATTATTTATTCCTGTTTTTGTTCAGTGTTGTGTTTAATTTACAATATGACACAATGAAGAGCCGTCAGTCTACTTTGTAGGTTTGTCTAAGCACAAAACAGATTTTTAAAACCACCTTTAAAACTCCTCAATTTTGATCTGCTACATGTCTGCAGTAGTACACCAGTATGACTGGAAATTAATTCAGTGATCTGACTGACTAGCATATAGAAAGTGCATACAAACAGATAGGACGTGTTTGAAACTGAACCTGTTTTCTTGTGATTATCTGATGTATTTCACAGGTTTATCAGTGACTAACTTGCAACTTCACTTCAGTGTCCCCTAACACTTAGATAACAGTGTCTAAGTGTTCGAGGATTTTTTTCTCTCAAGCAGTAAACTGCTATGTAAATTACCAAGTTTACCAAATATTGTCTCACTAGAAGTACGTTGCGGTGAGACAGATCTTAAGTGTTTCTCACAGTGCGTTTGTTGCTTTGAAGAACTGTTTGCATTAAGCTGTCAAGCTGCCTCCTCATTTGATAAATGAGCTGAATCTGATTCAGTGGAAAACAAACAAAAAGACAAAATTCATTTGCATACAAAATATAATATGCCTTGAGCAAGACGTCCTGGCATCATGTCCTTTGAACTCTCATTTCATAGAAAACAAACAATCATGGGTATGTATAGCAGGATGATGGCATGTTACTGTATGATTGGAAAGCTCCCCATCCTGTTTCTCCTTTTGACTTTCATTTTCTATAAGAAGATAGACCAAGAAAGTGGGAAAACAAAAACCGAAACTTTTTTTTGTCAGATATATAAGGTGCTAATGCATAAGGTATTTATTGAAGCATTCTGTTTTAAAGTTCTTCTAGCAGACTTAAAATACTGAACTTTGCTGTGAAACTGGATACACGCAGCTTTTGTGAATGATTGCCCATCGTATTTGCTCAGTAGCGCTGTCTGAAAAAGCCAAAGACATTGCCAAGTTGTTGCATCAGTCCGCATGAGCTGTCCATTCTGACTTTTCAAAGAGAAATACTTCAAAACAGCATGAGAGGATGAAACTCTCGTATTCTCTATCCATCTTTCTGTTCCTCCCCTCTTTACACTTTACCAGTTGTTGAACTTGAGGTGTAACCCCCACAGAGCAGATAAAGAGAAGAATAAAGCTTGGTAGCTCATTAGTGTGTTCTCCGTTTCTTCAATTGTTTGGCTTTCATTTCTCTTTGAACATTGGCCAAATGCCTAAAAAAAATATTGACTTTTAAAATTGGCCTCTCTTTTAAAGAGGCTTGTGCCGCTTAGGTATACGTCTATGTGTATAACACGCCTCACTAAAACATTAAGCATCCTAGCATGCTTGTAGATATTTCTTCTGACTGAAGGCAGTTTAGAGGCTCGACAAAGTGACGTTAGTAATGGCTCATGGATTTTTCACTGCAATTAACAAGGAAAGGCAAATCACCGCCCAGTGGCTTCATAAACTCATTAGCATAATAAAAAGAGAGCACTGTAAGTGCATTAAAGAGAGCTTAATATACACCAGGGCACTGTGTAAGAAGAAGCACGGGCCCACCGCTGCCATATTTAATTCAAAGTTTTTCTGTTGGCTGTGGAGTCATTATGATTAGGCAATGTGGTAGTTAGCTCTGTCACCTCACATCGAGACGGGTGTGAACGTTTTGAACAAAGAGGCCTGATGGGGCCTTGCTGTGTGGCGCATGCATGTTCACCTTTTGTCTTTGTGGGTTTCTTCCCACAGTCCCAAAAGATCCTGATTTGGTTAACTACCGGCTCTCTGTATCAGTCCTGGTGTCTTTTCCAAACTGTGTCTGCTTCTGGGCTTTATTTTATATGACTTGCTCACATTGCTTAAATGAGTCTTGTCCATGTATGGCTATAGGCCTGCATCTGTTTGCTTCGTAGGTGCTTGAACTTGCATTATAGATGATGTAAAAGAAAACGTGTGGCTATCTTCAGTTAGATACAGCCTTAGAGGGTGTGGATACAGGGGATTTTTGTGGCAAGCAGACTGCTGAGTACCATGGTGTCTGATTGGGATAAGACCATGAAAGACCTTCAGATCACAGACTAATGTCCTGATGGAGAAAATTAGCCAGACCAAGGGTCCTTTTATGTGTCTTTCTCATTTAGATAAGATTAAATGGAAGGAACTCGTCTGATTCCCTCCCTGTGATGTGGCAGCATTTGATCTGTTTTACGCACCATTAGTCAGGTGATAGGCAGGGCTACGTTTAGCTTGTGAAACTGGCTGGTTCGAGTTTCAATGTCTAAATGTAAAATTGTGCTGATTTTTCATCACATACAAGTGGATGTGGCAAGTTGTGTATGTGTGTGTGTTTAGCTGATAATATCTTGTAGCATTAGTCAGAAATATTGAATTCCAATCATGCTTTCCTCTTAAGCTGTGGTATTTCTAATTCCTTATTTCGCCACCAGATAGAGCTACTGCTTTGTCTATAGCAGCAGCCGAGGTACAGCAATGCTGTGAGACACCAAAGCAGGCAATCTGCATTGGTCAGCAGATCATATAAAACATCATTTGTGTTTTGTGTAATTTCTTATGTTTAAAGACATTTTTTTTGCTAAATTTAAATGAAAAGGATGGATAATAAAACCTCATTGTCGCTCTCTAGGTTAATATTCTTTCCTTGTTTTTGTCACATCTCTCCCTGACTTCTGTGATTCATCTGCATGCTCAGTAGCCATGAATAAAAACTCTGAACTTTACTTCACTTCCTGTCTGCTATCTCTTTCTTTTTTTTTATTCTCATTGTCTCTGCATTTGCTAAAGTCAGTTGTTGATGTTGGTTGAAATGCCTCACATCTCGTGCTCACAGGCCAGAAGGTTTCCACAGACCCCCCTCCAGGTGGTGGAGGGTTATGGTGGAGGGTAGGTAGGGGCAGAGGGATGTTAGTATCCCAAGGTCAGACTGCTTTAGTGAGGGTGCCCGAAGCCTGAGACCCGGACCCACTGGCTCTGCACCTGGAGGTCAGACTGGTGTATGGATGTCAGGTTTCTTTAATCAGCCAAGCTGCAGCTTCTGAAGGTCTACATGGTTTTCGTGTGTGTGCGCGCATGTGTGTGTGTTAGGGGGGGGCTCTGGCCTGACTTGCCACTGCTTTGATCTCTGGGCCTCAGACTCCAGACACATCTGATTCAATTATCCTCATCCACCTGTTGACTTAGAGGCCCAAAATTGCAAAGCTTGGCCCCCTTATCCATGGTGTGTGTGTGTGTGTGTGTGTGTGTGTGTGTGTGTGTGTGTGTGTGTGTGCCAGTGATAAAATGAACGTGTCGTGAATCCTTATTATATTTCAAGAGCTGCTTCTCGCTGTACGCGTAGCGTCCACTGGTGTGGCACAATGTTAAAACAATAGGTGTCCAGTTGTTTGGAGAGTTAAGAATATTGCTGCAGTGCTGCTAATTTACTATTGTTTCCCATTATTTGATTGTATGTAAATGAACGTGAACACAATACAACAAACATTTCTCAGTATATTTGAATCCGATAAAACAGCACAATGGAAAAATCCTTTGAATCAGCGCCTCTCTGACCTCTGAAACTCACACTGTCAAATAAACCGACAATTAAAAGTCTCAACGAGATGTTTTTCCACTGTTCTTGTATTCCACGGCAGCAGATTAGATCTACCTATTAAAGTACTGAAATAACTCAGTGCATATACTGTACCTCAGTAATTCTAAACCTTATCTAAAACATAAATCAACCTGTATTCGGTTTCACTGTAAAACTGTATAATATTGTGAATGTGGTAATGCAAGATAAGTGCTTTGGAAAATGTGTTTCACATTACACATTAGTATGTCAACGCAATAAAGCAGTGAAACGAGGTGTGTGTTAGATTTTCATTTAGAAGACACCCCAGATAACTGCTGTCCAATTAATGCTGCCTCTGTTGTTGAAATCAATGAAGAGGCATGCCAGTGCAGCATGTGTGAGGAAAGGAAAGCTCAGCTATGGAAAATGTTGCTTTCAAGAAGCAGAGGTCACAATGTCTCTGATTAAAAAAAAAGAAAAGAAGTAATCCCAGCTTTGTAACAAGTGGAACTAAGTATTAAGATTTGTGCTCCTGCACATGTCATGAAAAACAAGCGTGCGTTCTTCTGTAAGCAGAAATAAATGCTATACTTAAAAAATACAGCTTATAGACAGCTTAAAGCTGTGAGAAATCAGGGGTGGGGGGATTTGTAAATTGACATCCATTCTCCTCCCCTCTTCCTATTATGTTAAAAAAAAATCCACTCTCAGAGCTGAAAATCTTTTTACTACTATTACTTTTGTACTGCTACTAGTTCTACTGTCACTTCTGCTTCACTCTTTTTTGGCCAGTAATTTAAGATTTGTAATTAATGACCATTTATGAATTTAACCTGAAAGTTATTTCCATGACAAAACATGGTAACGGACAGACCTTCGGACTCTTCTTTGAGATGCCATTCTGGCATTTTACGGTATGAAAAACCAGAGCTAGAGTGTAGTAGAGGATTTTGTGTCATTGAACATAATTGCATGTGTACTTTCTTGGGCCTTTTAGCCTTTATTAGGACAGTGGAGGGAAAACAGGGAAGCTAGGGAGAAAGCGAACAAGGGAAGGCATGCGGTAAATTGCCTTCGGGCAGATTTGAACCCGGGTCTCTGCATTTGCCTTTCAGCAAATGGGTCACCTGTTCAACCAGTTCAGCTAAACCAGTGGATTAAATATAACTCAAAGGCATTTTGCCAGTCTTGGAAAACACTTGCTGTAAGAAGCTAGGTTTGACTGATTGCTGAGCTATCGTCCAAATAAGGTTTGGCCTGGAATCACCTAAATCCTGTCTGTGATGAAGCTGATCTGAAGTGGCCAAAACACAACAGTTGCAATTAAGAGGTTGGTTGAGTGCATCAGCTGGCGGAAGAGTGATGTTAGTCACGGGGAGGCAGAGCTACGGGGTAATTATCCAGGGCAAGAAGGCACCATCATAATGCTTGCTGTTAGCAGTAATACGCATATTTCAATAGATTTTTTTTTAATTCTAACATTCTTGGAGCAGACTTTTTATTTTCCAGAAAAAAAAGCCAGCTATCAACAAACAAGTAAAGCATGTCCAACTGAGAAAGGGCAAATTATGTTTACCCATCCTTAGACAAGTTGGCACCCCAAAATGAAGATCGTTTGTGTTGTGTTTTTTTTTAGACACATGCAAATTGGCTTCAACTGTTCAGTCATTTGTTTAGCGGAGCTCTTTTCAAGCTGTGCAAACACACCCAGCGCCACTTTGTTGTAGCGACGACAATGAGGGAGATATTGTATTTGTCCCAATCTATGTGTGTACTTTTCAGGTTTGAACGTGTTAAGAAGCCAAGTAAAGCAAAATGGCGCGGAGAGCACTGCTTCCCTCTGAGAGCTTCATTATGGTAAACTAGATTTAGGCTTTCGCTCTAAACACCAGCTGGTGTCTCAATCACAACCGTCTGCTGCGGTATGTCAACATATTTAAATGTTAACGCTTTTTTTTTTTTCCTCTTACAACTGTTTCTTTCCTTTTCCGTTGCAAAAAAACAGAGAAAGAAATGCCTGCTTTATTGTTTTAAATGTAATCATCCTAAAAAGATTTTTGACATTGAATTTTTGGAGATGACAGTTTTGTGTACTCGCTTAATTTTAGGTTGTTGCGTTTGCCTATAATCACTTGGGGGAAGTTTCCAAAGCCTACACAATGTGGACACTTTGGTTATTTCGCTCCACCTTTGACTTGTGAATTAAAATTGAATTTCCTTGTATCCGCAGATAGCGCGTTTGACAATATCAATAATAATATCTCCCGAATCTACTCAATTACTCTGCATTGTGGAGGTAATTATCTTGCTTGCCATCAAAAACAAGCTGTAGCACAGTCCAATTTCAGTTCATATCCCTCATTCATCTATGTTTTTTTTTTTGTCAGTAAAGGACAGACAGACCTCTGTTTGTACCATTCCCGCTGCAACACACTCTAGTATTAGCCTGTTCCTTTTCATTTGACCCAGAGCTGTGGAGCTGCAGGCAATCATAGTATGATTTATGGTGAAAGATGTTGGTTATTCTGCTGAGTACAATAGGCTGTTGCTGCATTCAAAACCTTCAAAACCCAACATATCGCACCCTGTTTTTTTTTTTGAAGACTCATATCATGCTGGGTAAAATCTTGCACAAATTTTGTAGTTGCTTACATCTGTGATAGTCTTAAGGTATATTATAATTAACAATCAGAGTTTCTTGTCAAGACCCTCTTTATCCGCTCTTTGTTTCCTAAAGGAAGCACTATGCTTTCAGAGGTAAAGCAGGGTTTTATATATAGCCAGCATTGAAGTAATTGTTTCACTCGCTCTCTTTTGCGCCTCTGCTCTGTGAAGAATGAACTTAAGAGCCTTGTCCCCTGTGAGACACACTGTTCCCTCATCGTAGGGTGTTAAGAATGAGGAGGGTACATCTGTACTCTTTGTTTTTTAGGCTTGCTGTTGGGTTCCTTCACCCAGAGAGTTGATGGAGAGGTCTTGAAAACCTGTGCGCTTGCAGATTAATCATCATAAAACACAGCGGGGTTGCGCTTTATACTGCCAAATGGTGCATGGTGGAACACACCATTCTTGCCAGCACTCTCATACGGCATGTTTTCATTCACTTTCTTTCCTCTCTCTTGCTAAAGCAATGGCAAATGTAGCTTTTTGAGCAAAAAGTTATGTTGATATTGAAAACAAAGGGGCACACTGACATCTTACACCAACGGCCACAAAGGCCCAGAAGCTGGGGTTTACACATGCCCATACAGGCTACCGAGGGGAGGCAAACATTAGGTCAAGTCTGGCCTTCATTAAGGAAATGCACTCAATTGCAATTAGTGGTAGACATATTCTTCCGCTCACTTACCGTTTGATTGCATTGTTATTGCACAAAGGCAAGATGGATAGCTGTATATTTGACGCTCTGTACTTTTTCAATTAGCTAACTTCTCTGGATCTGTGGCTATGTGTCCCAGGGGCACACAATGAGAGGCAGACAACCTGAAGAGAACAAAGTTAGACTTGAATTCATTAACAGTTACCTTAGCTACGAACACATTGGATGTTACAAATGAAGATTGGATGGTACAAATGGAGGACTTTGTGGTTTCCCATCTTGTTTAGTACCGAATTCACCAATTTGCTCTGAAGTCTAAATGATTTATTATGCTTTTCTTTTTTTCCTCGGATTTCTCAACATTACAAAACCTGAACTTAAAGGTTTAAATAATGATACCAGCTTTAAATACACAGATTTGGATGTTTTTTTTTTATATTCTAGGCTCTGGATGATGTCAGTTAGAGCAGCACAGAAATCTCACACACTTGTTGTTTAAGTCATTTGCTTGTGAGGTGCACCAAATTAGAGCAAAGCTGACTTAAAGACAGGAGAAATGGAGCAAAATAGCCTTGTTTCAGACACTAGATCAACTGAGGGGCTGCCTAGTGGAGAGTAAATAAGGATTATTTTGATCTGTGAATCTCTAGTAGAATCCACTAATAAAACGAGGAGCTGGAAGTGAGCATAATAGGTTCCATTTAATATACCAGTGTGTTCTTCAAGCCGACTGTAGTAAAGTGGCAAAACGGGCATTTTTTTGGACAAATGTGACATGATTATTTAGTCTTTCAGGGCACGGGAAGCAAAAATAATTCCCTATAAAGCATATTCAGTGGTGACAGTGCTGATAAAGCCATTTACTGGGATAGTGGTTGGTATGACAGAGATTTTAGCCATTCATTTGTACATTTATGACTGTGAGGCAGTGTCCTCCCAGTCAGGGCCACAGCGGAAGGAGGCGGAAGATGAATACCTGATAGCTACACTCCCCAGACATTACTAAATGAGCAAACTGGCAGTTTACAGCTGCCTCTCAATGTAACCTGCATGTTTTATAGATGAGAAGAATCTCACTAACTGTCAGAGAATGAAAGCACCTCTCAGGATGGTACCGTAATGGCCTCTCAGTAAAATGAGACAGGGTTTTATGGGTGTTTATCATTGCACATTTCACCAACTTTCTTTTACAGCCCAAAAGGAGATAGCAACAAAGCTTGGGAGAATGTTGAAGCTTTTATTTCATTAGCCAATATGTCAGTTTGATCAGAGAGGACAAGAAATGTTCCGGTGCTTTATTATTCAGACAGCAATTAAAGTGAGAGCACTACTGTAAAAAAAAAAAAAAAAATCAAGTAAATACCTACTGGTGTCTACTAACTGCCTCATTCTCCACAGGACTTTTAATGTCATGCTACTTAGGTACTCTTGATGAGGGGCCTTTCTGTTAATATTATGTTTATCAATCCTGTCACCCCTGGCTTGATTTTACTTTGCGTTTAACAATGATGAGGCACAATACTGTGCATCCAGCATAGATTTTTTTAAAGGGAAATGTTTAAAATGTTTTTATAATAAATTCAAAGATTGCACAAGTTTTCAGTTGGTAATTGAAATCTTTTAATTTGACTATTTGCATGTCAAATATGCAGATTTTGTCCCTGAGAGAAATGTTCTTGTCAGAGTGGAAAAATAGAAACTGCATTCTACCTTGGAGAAAAACTCTGAAAAACTCTGCCATCCAAATTAGTGAAAGTCTGCTATGGCTAGTTGCTTCTTAAGGCATGATCTTTCCAAAAGAAGACAGCCTGCTCTTTGTACAAATATTATAAACTAAGAAAAAAAAGAAACAAAAATCTCAAACAACTCCTACTTTATTTAGGCTTTGGCATAGGAAACATAATTTACAAAAATGCAACCTCATAACTTCACAGCCCTAGCTTATAAAATATGCAGGAAGTCCCCACAACTTTACAACGCCACAAGGATACATGACCACGAGTTTCAAGCCAAGTCGCAAGGTTGTACTCTATTTTTCTCCTTACCACTGGGAGGTCATCAGGAACTCATATGCCTGAGAACTGCTGAATTAGCTTTAAGTGGACAAAGATGGAGACTTGTAAGGAATTAGCAAGCAGGTAGAACAAAAGGGCTTACTTGGAGGCTAACAGAACTCATCAGTTTTCTCAATTAGTTGGCTGCTAGGAGACAGCGACTGAAGCGACTTTGGCAAAGACAGTTTATTACAGTACCTTGGAATGGATGACCATGAAGGTGGAGTCTTTATAATTCCTATATTATCAGATTTTGGTCCAAGAAAAGTGTAATCGGCATTCAGTCTCATGATATTTGATCAAATCCACCATGTACAGCAAATGTACAGCAGTCATTATGCCATTACTGGATGCATGAATTTGTAGCTTTCTGTTAGCATTTAGCTTTTCTTTTCCCATATTTCACCTTTAGAAAGACATATTAACCCACAATTGTGTGCCTGGGGCAGTTTTGCATGTGTAGATTTTGATTAGCATCAGCCCTTAGCTGCTGTCCTACTTCAGGTCTAAGAGAGCATATATCACACACTTGTGATACACACCAGACACTGGAGGAGAAAAGACAAGAGCTGCTGGCCCTTATAAGTGCCTCAAGCCATCAAGCTAACTTGCACCCCACCTTGCTCCCCATCAGAGTAACTCAGTAGCTCTCTCCACACCTCCCTTTAATGTCTCAACACCTTTCCGAGGTTGAAAAATGCGCTCACCAGTTAGCGCCCCAGGATGTTGACCTGGCAGTCCAGGTCATCACTTTGAGACAAAGAGATGCTTATCAGCCAGTTGCCCTCTCCTCACCCACCTCCATTCTCTGCCCCTCACACGGTGAGCAATGGCTTCTGTGAAACTTAATATCAGTGATATCATCAAGGTGCTTCTTTACCCCTCTCTTAGGATTCAGAGGGGTGTTGTAAAAAAAATGCCATCAGGCGCTTGGCTGACAGAGGACGCCTCCAGGGAGTGGTGGTCAGTTTAGTGCCATTAAGCGATGTGTAATACAAGACTGAGAGAGAGAGACATGTATCCAAAGAGAGAGAGAGAGAGAGCGAGAGAGAGAGAGAGAGAGAGAGAGGGATAATTGTGAATGAAGAGGTTAATGCTCCGTAACTCATTTTCCTCTCTTCTCCACCCTATAATTCAACAGCAGGGAGAAATTACAAACTGCCCTCCTGCACAATCCATTATGTTTCTCCTTTAAGCTGTTTTGCACTTGCAGTATTATGCTTAGCAGTCTCAATCTCCTTTTAAAGCGAAAACTATTGGATTTGTTTCATATGGAGATTCCCCAAAATAAAGTGGTGAGTCCCTGTATAAAAATGGTCCTTTTGTGTTCAGTATTGGGTTAACTAGTAAGGAATCCTCTGAAACATGCAGTACTTGTTTAAAAGAAATAACAGAGCCCTATCAGACTATTACCATGGAATATTACTGCAGGAATCACATTGTGCTGGTCTTAAAACACAACAGTAATTGGACTAAAGTGTTTACACGCCTCAGCATACCAGATAATAACCCAGCTCGTATATTCGGGCTTCTAGCAACTGGGATATGATCTTAACTGGGTTATTATAAACAGGACATGATGGCTGGAATACATGAGCATCCTAAATATTAAGGAAACCCTGCCTTGCATCTAAATGAGTCCACCAAGGCTTCAATTAAATTGCATATTTGCAAAGATTTTTTCCCCTGTGGTGCCACTCAGAAGATACTGCTTCAGTTGGATTATTATTGGACATGACTAAGAAGAATGTCTACAAATATATGAAATATTTTGATGCCAATGATGATGATGATAAAGTGATAAATAGATGGAGAATTAGTGGGAACTTTGCACAAAGTTTTGCACACTGCTTTTATTTAATTAAAACAATGTAGATATATTGTCCCCCATGTACAGTTGCATTTCGCTGTCCATGCTTCACTGCTAAACAAGATGTTTTCTTCTTGTTGAACCAATTAAAAATGCAGTTTGCTCCCTTAGTAATGCACACGTTATAATCACAATAACAGCAGGTTAATATGTAAAAATAAAGCCATTACGGCGTAATAATATTTCTTCTCAGATGAGCGTCTGCTTTTACTGTGCACTAGCTCTACAGACGTGCACATTTATATTCAGTCCCTCAGAGTGTATTCATAAAGTTTTCATGAGGAATGAATTAATTTGATCCCTGAATGCTTAGCTATTACAACTCATATTGTGGCTGTCAACATGCATCGAAAGCTTGGACAGAGGAGAAGCCCAAGACTCAGGCAACCTCATTACAAACCTCTTTGAGCTTCTTTCAGCGCTGCCTTTGTTAGTCTCAGTGTGAGATTTTCTCCTCTCTTTTTTTTCCACGTAATGCACAAAAACAGAATTATTTGAAATATTGTCAGATGGTGTCTCAGCTTACAAACAGAAAAGTTCTTTTTTTCAGTCACTGTCCGCAGCTACTCGTCTAATCTAATGAATCCACTGTCTTCTAGGCAATCGGTCAGGCTTAGAGATTATGTCCAGTATCCACTCTTATCAGCTTATCACCAAAGAAGGCTATAATCAATCAATACACCATTTGACCAGAGTCAATATCCCACCTTCCAAAGCTGCCAATTTAGCTTTCCATTTATCAGTCTGATCTAGCACTTTGGTCAATACAACATCCTTTTATACTATCTAGCCTAATTACATAATTAGTTTACGTTAATCAAGCTATATCTGCTAAGTAGGCAGCTGTCATCGCGTGATCATTTTGTTATCAAGAGAAATTAGAAAATGGACAGTATGATTTTTTAATTTTTAATAAATGTATTTTTTTAATGACTGATCTTTATTTTTAGGATAGCATTTATCCAATATATGTTAGGTGAGAGTCAGAATGGGCACTTATCTGTGTAATGCATAGTTTGCAAGCATTTGGAGGAAGCACAAGCCTATAAGAGAGCAGTGGTTAAAAACACAGCCCATAAACTATAGATCTAACAAATGTGTCAGTAATGCAATATTCATGCAATAGCACAGGAGGAATAAATAAGAGCCAGTCTGAAAGGTGATGTTATTTCTCTTCTTTTATCTGTAAAAGTGGCACAGTACATCAAACACATGGCTATTATGTCCCCGAGGCTCCAGACAGTTCTGAAATTGAGGAAAAAATAGCAACCGCCCCATCTTTGAGAACTAGTCTCAGCTGTCTTTTCGCATGGCAGGTCTCGACATTGGGGTGCTTAAATTCGCTTATAATGAACACGGCTGTCTTCTTTGGTCATGGGCCAGAGGTGGTGTGGCGTGGACAGGGAGCTGGTTTCATTAGCAGGGGTGAATAGCCAAATTTCAGGTCTCTGATGGACTGTGACATGGTAGGGCAAGTTTTCCTTTTGGGCAGCCCAGGGTCTGAACTCTGTGGAACTAAGCCGCTGTCAGTCCAGATGGGGTCTGGCCACAACAGATTACTACTCCTTCACTCGACAGCTATTGGCTCCGAAGAATTATTCAGAGAGTAATACAGTGTAATCCCTCACTTTACCGTGACATTTGCCATTCATGGCACACAATCCCTCTGACACCTGTCAACAGTCCCTCCATACGTCTCACCAGTATACAAAATGCAGCTTTGAAGACGGATGTGTTTTGCCTGCTGTGTGGATGTTGGCAGATGATGTCAGAATAGGCAGAAAACACTAATTGCTAATTCCATTTTCATATTTTGTGACATGGAACCTTTTTTGCTAGTTTTTGTTAGACTAGAAACTTCGTAGTTTCCTCTGTTCACCATCCTAGGATAATAATAATAATGATAATATAAAACCAGCCCGAACCAAAATTGTTTCCCTGTTCTAGGTGGCGCTACTGAGCCATTTTGCCCTGCCCATCTCTGAAGACATTAAAATACGTACATTTTCACCAAACCTGACGCGCATGCAAAATTTCATGACTTTCTGAGCATGTTTAGGCCCTCAAAACGCCAATTCATTTGCCGAAATAATAATAATAATAATAATAATAATAATAATAATAATAATAATAATAATAATAATAATGAACGGATCAGATACAATAGGGCCTTCGCACTCTCAGTGCTCGGGCCCTAAAAACACTGCTGGATTTATAAACCAGATGGGCCTCTTAACATAAATGGCTTAAAACAGCGTTTAAGTTTGGATTTTCTCCCTTTTGACCTTCATGGCTGCCGTTCTTTGATTGAAAGTCAGAAGCATCATATCCACATATGGAGCTAGCTTAATCAGACTAATGCTGGGTTCAAAAACCATCTTTCCAAGTGTTGCCTTTCTTTTCTAGGCTCACTGAGAGCCCTACGTGCACGTTCACTATCTCACCGGGGAAATTCCCACCATTGCAGATGGCCTGACCACCCCTGTTCACTGCAAAGTGAGACAGGAATTTACAGACATATGGCTCATATCTCCTGAATGCTCTAAGCAAAGACTGAAGCAATAGCTGGACATGTGTCAGTGTTCGCCAAGTGAGCCTGTTTGTTTGGTTTTCTTCTCACCAAACACGTCGAGACAGCGAAAGACAGTCTGAGGTTAAGCCCTTCAAAACAGATGGCTCAAATCTGCTCAAATCTCTGGGTTAAATACCCTCTTTATTTCCTTAGGTATCCTAAGTGTTATATGGGTTTTACACAAAGCTAGTGACATTAGGGTCAAACTGTTGATGAGTTTGATGTTTGAAAATGCTCTTTTTGGCTTTGAGTAAATCTTGGCATTTACTTCCACATGTCTTTGTTCCTTTAGCCATATGGTTAGGGTCCAGCATCTGAGGTAAATCTACAAAAATAGCCTGTCGGATGACATCAAGTACCACCCATAGGTTTTTGGAAATTAGAAACACTGACCATATTTATAGCAAAGCATGTCTCTTTTATAGAAGAGGGGAGCACAGGAGATGTGAGAACTAGTTTAGGGGCATAGTGGACGTCACAGAGGACGTGGACTTTCACACTGCCTGGCCTTAAAGAAAGGAGCCTGGAGGATTTTGAGAAAGCTTCTCCACATTCGGGGGTTCAGCGCCTCTCGCTGCATCTCCTTGTCATTTACACAGCTGAGAAACTCAATGGACAGCTGGGTTAAGCTCAGCCAGTAGATGGGAAGGCGATGGACTGAGTCTGAGTCATGCTGCTGCACAGGGAAGAAAGCGAAGATGAGTAGAACAATCAGAGGATTTGTCAGAGTGGCTATAAAGCTTTATTGGACCTTTAGGTTGCCAGTAACCATGATTACCGCCTGGACGCTCAAACATTTGGAGTGATGTGCTTGTGACCTGGTCATACTCAAGAAAATGTGTTGCAGTGCACTTTCAGACTTCCTGCAGTAGTGGATAACAAAATATTTTTAGGCATTGTATGAAATATACATTTTCCACTATGTGAACAATCTATATTACTAATTATTTAGCTTTCTCTGGCATTGAGCTAAGCTAGTCTGACCAGTGAACACAACAACTATAATGACTCAGTCAAATAAACCTTACCTCTTGACCATAAGACTTCTTCTATAACCAAGCCAATGTTGAAGTGGACATTCTGATTTCAGCTGCAAATTTGACTTACATCAGAATGAGATTGGTACGAATAAACTCCCTGCGATTTGTGTCGGCGTGTTTGCCGGGAAACCTTTGTTTGCTGGTCGCTTCATTTGTGTCTGCAGCACTCCTCTGTCACAATTTGTCCAACACTTATGTCAGTAGCGTTCAGTGGGAAGTGTGTGTAATGTGGGTGTTACTAATGCTTATTCCCCCGATCCAAGCATACCCAAGAGAGAGATGCGAACGATGCCAGAGAGTAATCTGTCATGGAACATACATCATTGTCCAACGTGGTCCTGACGAATGTCAGATTGGCAGAGCGGGAAGTGGAAGAAGTAAGAGGTTGTCAGGGAAGGTCTCTGCCCGATGAATTAAATAAATGTTTCATGAATTTTAAACAGCTTGCTGTTTGTCCGCCTGCAGTTTTAAAAGACCAAAGGTTTAAAAAAAAAACAAAAAAAAAAACAGAGTACAGGCTGATAGAAGGAATCTGCATATATTTGCATTCATTTTGCAACACGTTAATTTGCCTCCTTCTCTTAGAAGTGCATTTACAGCGCCCGAGTCTCTTGTGCTTCTTTCTCCACGGTGCCTCTGTATTGGAACAAAATTCCTTTTCTTTGCCATTTCCCTCCTTTAATCTCAGATTTTTCAGTTTGTTTAGAAAAAGAAATGTCTCTGCTCTTTCTTTTATTCTGCTGTTTTTTGGGGGGTTTTTTTTGGAAAGTGCAGGGTTTCTTTCTTCTTCTTTTTCCTCTTTTCTTTTTAACTCAAGGTAAAATCCCAGTTTGGTCATGGAAGAGGTATGCAGTTTTAGTGCTAATTCATTTTCATTTTCTCTGGTTTCACTCTTGATAATTGCTTCATTTGTCAAGCATGTAGTACCAGTTTCAACCCTTATAAGAAATTTACTGCAATTGGTTTGAGCTGATTGCTTGTGTTTTTTTCTTCCTTTTGCTTGAATCTTAATTGAGACGCTTATATAATTGTTAAAGTCACAAACATTTTGTGACAGGTAGTATGCAGAGTATCATAATGAGAGGTTAGGCAGAGAAACAGATGTGTCTGAACTTTAAGTTTGCTTCCATCTTGCTTATTTCAGTGGGTTTTTTTTTATTGCATGTTGCTTTCAAGGCGCCTGCCATCGTACTGAGGAATTCGAGCTCTCTGACCCAATTACGTTTGAAACATTGCCTGTCTGTAGAAAGTTATTTCCCCTTTAATTCTGAGACTCTATTCTTAGATACTTATATTAGCCAGTCTTAATGGTGGGAGCTAATTAGATATTTTTTCATAGCCTTTGTAAAAAATATTGAATGATTGGGGAGAGTGTATGGAAATCTGAGTCCAGATTTCCTGGTGTTTGCATTAGAGATGTGATATTCTGTGCTGTAACTTTTTTTTAAATTAAATTGAGTTTTTGTTATTTTCTCCGGCTTTTATGTTGGAGAAACAAAGACATTTTCATAATGAATAAACATCATTTAAAGTCTTCCACCCTTCATTACAATATATGTACGACTTTATGCTATCCTACAGATAAAGACAGGCTCACGGCGCTCAGTAACGTGCATATTTCCTGATACAGATTTTGTCTGATAAACTGGTGCGTCCACAGTTTGCATTACTCAACTGTCCCTAAATAAGAGCTACGATATTTGTACAGCCATTACATCACCTCGCCTTTTACTCCTTCACTTTTTTTTTGGACAATCAAAAGGTGAATAAACAGTAACAGCTAGTCAGTCAGTACTGTGAAATTATGTAATAACAGTTATATTTAATGGGAGTGTGCTTTGGTGACACCATTGCCAGCATCTCTAAGCATCCTTTACGTGCCCTCTTGTTATTAAAATGAATGGGTATGACCAAGTGACAGCAGGGTGGGCGAGGTCAGTGCAGTTCAGATGATTGCCCCTTGATTACAAGATCTACAGCAGGTGGAGATGAGAGTGCTCATTTTCTGCTTACTTGGGTCTCCCCAGAAACTCTTTTAATCCTTAATAGCTATATTTACACGCACAGAGGATTCTGGCCATTTATCTGTTATTTCGCTGACAGACCTTTTTTTTTTCTTTCTTAAACATGTGTAAATGTTTCGACATGATTTAAGTCAAGAGGGAATGCTTTGTTCCCACGTAGAATAACTTTATGCCGTTAGGATGAACAAGAGAAGAATTAAAGCTTATGTAAGGCAGGGGGCAGAACAGGATACATCCTCGTAACTGCTTTGTTGTTTGCTTTGATAGTGGAAATGTTTCACAGGCGGCGAGGACATTTTGGCTACACCACTTCTATTACTGAAGCGTTTAAGATTATTGCCTTAGATTATTTTTCCCGAACATCCTGTAAAAATGAGAAAGCCAGTGAGGAAACCTGCCTTTCTCCTTCGATACATTTTTCTGACTTTTAAATATTTTTTTTGCTGGGCTACTCAGATTCACAAGTGACAGTAGTGATACGGCAAAATGTAATCGTGGCACAGAAATTGTTTAATGCAAGGGGAGTTTCATATTTTTAATAGTGTAAGATAATAAAACATTTTCTAGAGTAGGTTTCAGGTACCGCATTTTTATGTTCTCAGTCACGGTCATAATGCTTCTGGAAAATTCATTGTTCATTCTTTGGCCTCCCATTGCAAAGTTAATTCATTGGGTAAAAAAGAACATTCATTCATCTTTCAGTTGCACAATATTTTAAGTACCCTCACATGAGCTAATGGGCAGGTTTTTATACAGAATTTAATCTCTAATTCTTATCCAGGTCTGTCCCACTGCCCTAGGCATAAAGGATAATTCTGAGCTGGCCACACTGAACCCTGACACATCTTACTCTTATTGGGTAATGGCTCGAGACAGGCCATATTGACTCGCCTGACTGATGCAGCCCCACAAGGTTTTCATTACAAACCATCCAGCTTACTAAAAGGTCTTTTATATTAGCCGGGGCTCTATCTCTATTTGAGAGGCATTTTTGTAATAACTATTTGAGGGGAAGTAACATTGCTTTATTGAACCACGGGTTAATTCAATAGCAAAGTGCTGCTGCTGATGACCTGACACCGCAAGTATTGATACCAGAGTAGCACAGGGAGTCGACGTCATTTTTGTTACTTGTGCAGATGTCGCCGTCACAGGCATGTTGGAGTCAGCAGCGGGTCATGTGGTATCTGAACAAGTGATGTCACAAGGTTATCCCGAGTTGCTATCAACGGAGAGGCCTGCTTTTTGCTATGAAACAAAAGTACTGCTCATCCAAAAATCTTTACATCCAACGTTATGGAGTCCCCAGAAATACACCCACCAAGGTGGAAGTAGATTGCATGAATGATGGACGGACATTACACGTTATTAGATCGGCTCGGTTTGTGTCTCAAGACGTATTCTCTAATAGATACCTTGAAAAGTAAACTCAATAAGATTCAATTCAGCTATTGCTCAGAGAGATGTTATGAAATATAATGCGATATATTACAGCATCATTTAATTAAAGGTGTCCCAGGCACCGCTCGCAACCTGTGTGCTGTTTTTCAAGTAGTTCTACTGTCAAATTGGCTCGCTCAAGTGTCAGTGCATTTGCACAGACGTCACAAAAAATACATATAAATCTCTCGGTCGACCAGCAGAGATCACGTCACCTTTGCGGCACAAAAACCCGCTCGCCATGTGTATGCAGCAGTGAAAATCCTAAATTTCTCAGATTCTACCATACACGTCGTTTTAATTTGGACGAACATTTTAAAGTGTGTTTGATACCCTTTTAGACTTCATTCGTCAAAGGAGTATCACTTCATCAAATAATTGATTGCGGTTCTGATAAATCATTTTTGTGAAAGTGAGATTTTGTCAGTTTAGCGCTGACTTTTAATTTTCAGTGCGTTGTCTCTGGTGTTGTGCGTTTTTAGTGTTGAACCTACACTTTAATGGTTTTGCAGGAACCTGTAGAGAAAATTTTAAAAACATTTTTAAAAAGGAAAAAATGTTCTTTTGCCAAGAAGTAGGCAGTTTTTTTTAGTTCAAGTAGACATCAAAGATCAAAGTAAAACTACTTCTGGGGCTTGTAGCAGAGGGAGAGACGGAGACAGACAGAGATGAAGCGAAATGACGATTGCAACCAAATGCACAGTTCAGTAATGTATGTTGTAAAGCGTGTAAGATTGAAGTTATTAGTCATGTGCTTGCAATTCTTTTTGATCAACAGACAATTTGCATAATGTGCATGCAAAAGAAAGTCGTACAACACCAGCAAGCAAAAGGTGCAGCGTGCAAGGGATTGCTGTTTAATCTCAAGCACCTAGAGTTTAGAAATAGCCCGTGCAGTCATCTTATTAGTATAAGCTGTGTATCATGCTGCATGAAGTCACTTTAGCTTTGTGAAACACTGTCTTTCAAGTGAGCTGTGATTATATTTGAAAGAATTTATTTATTTCTTAGAGCAGCTCTCATCTTATTTGAGTCTCAATCTTCAGCTCAGCATGAAAAGATTGGAAAGTGCGGCCGCAAATGTTTTTTGTTTGTTTTTTCCCTTTTTTGAAATATGAAAGAAACCGGTACGACGTTTAAAAGCACGCTTGGTAATAAAGGTTGTAGACTGAAAGTGTTAATGAGACAGAAATGTGTCTTGCCTCTATTCTCCCTCTCAGCACCCTAATTGTAGGAGGCCTTTTTTGTAGACAGTCCCTGGAGGAAAATTGCAGGCGCACTCTAACTCCTGGGCAGTCTGATCCTATTACCTGTCTCCATGCTAACATCAACGTCAATCAGCCGGTAGAGCACCACCACATATTCCCCTCATTCTACTGCTCTTCTGTCTAAAAGGGCTGACATTTGGTGCAGAGAAGGTGGGATGGCTTTCGGTTAAAATAAAACCTAAAAACCCTGCAGCTCCTAGTTTTACCCCATCAGTCATTATTAGTTTCTTTCTTTTACATTAAAGGCAGCTTTAAAGTTAGTCCTCGGGGTAATAATGAATGCATTTTTCTAACTTGGCAATTCCATTTTACAGACATAAATGGCTAAAAATGTAGTAATTCTCATAGTTCGTGCTAAGTGTGTGGGTAGGGTGAATTTTAAATTACAGATTGCGCCTTTGATGACGATGTTTTTCTAGTTTATGGCTCTTTATGTGCCTCATATTTCCTGGATATGAAAGAAAAGTTTCTCTCTTGCAGGACAAGAATAATTGTGAGTTAGATAACAGTTTTTTTAGTGACCTGCCACCCTGAATTTGTCAGAAAGCCCGTGAAAAAAAATCTCAAAAACACTCTTTTGCTCATGTTACGTAAAACCTAAATAATACAGAAATGGAAGAGGCTTGTCTGAGGAGGTGACTCTGCTATGGTCTACAATTTATATTTCCCTCTTCATGATTTCTTCAAATCCCTCCATTAATCAGCAACTCCCTTCTATAAAATATTAAATCTAGATATAGTTGTGGGCGCTGGAGCAGAACTACTCAGCTTTCCCTCAGCCCCTCTCCTTTGTTATCTGGTGCTTACTTGGCATAGCCATCCTGGATAGTTCAAGACAAATGGACCAAGTGGCAGGCCAAGTAATCAGCTTTGAATTTCAGGTTTGAAAGGGTGAGCTTTAATTAAATTGACTTGGTCTGATAAGAAGTTTAAGTCCAAGGTTAGCTTGAAGAATGAATGGGTAAAAATAATTTTTCCCCAAAGGCAAATTGGAATACAACTGGTGGGGGTATGAAAGAGGATTTTTCCTCTCTGCCTATTGAATATTTTTTACAATGGCAATGGCAGTAATGAACCAGACTGATATTTTATGTCACAGATTGAGAATCGTACCTGAGCACGTCTCCTTTTAAGCAGATTTTTAATAAGGTTGCTTTTTTGCTGCCCGTGTGTATGCATGCGTAATCCTAGCCGGCCACGAAACAAATAACTTGGTCGCGGTTATTAGCTTGACAATGTGCTGCATTTCATGAGAAAATGCATTTCTCAGATGGCTTGTCTTGAAAATATATGGCTTCTTTCTCTCCGTGCAGCGATGAGTCAGTTAGAACCATAATGAAGTTATTTTTCCTCAGAGTGAGAAATGGGAGAAAGAAAGGGAAATCAATAGTGATATCTTGAAGCTAGAGTCTGCCATCTAATCTCTCAGTGGTACTGGAAGTGCTTCATTTGGCCTTTTTGATGCTTCCCCACCCACACTCTGCTCACAAAAACACCTACTCCCCAGTGTTTCTTAGAAGTAAACATGCATAAATGGACCTCATACATGCTCAAAATATCAGCTTACTCATGCAGTTGAAATTTAGAGAAGTTTCAAATGAAAGTTCAGCACAGCACAGACTGGGTGCTAAAATATGACCATATCTTCACTTTATTCATATTGGTGCCCAGCTGCAAAATTGTCTATCAACGTATCTTTTACACAGCTGTAGAGTAGTGTGTTGGTGGGGGCAAACGACCTGGCACAAACATGTAGATCCCGTCGGCTTTGATCGATTAACCCCGTCCCACACGTATCGGCCGCTGGTGATAAACAGGCATCCGTGCAGTCCCAGTTACAACTCTGCGTTAGCTAAGAAATATAAATCAGGAGTAATGGATGAAGGCCCATAAAAGCACCTGCACATGCAATGTTAATGCTCTGTTTCACATGATCCAACATCTGAAAGGGTGAATCTAAAGGCCATGAATAAATCACACGCTTTCAGGCAGAAAGATCTTTGGCTTTTCACGTTTTGCTGGCCTTTATTTCAGCGCAAGAATGGGCAGCGTTCTCTTGGTTCTCTACAAACCATAAAATGGAACCACCGTCTTGGTGCGCACGTCTGAGGAGCGTCTGCAGTGAGCGGAGGCTGGCAACCGGTTCCGATGTAGGCTCTAAGCAGCGTGACACAAAATACTTGCAGATTCTCTCTTAATCTTTGTGCCAGGAGTAGCTGCGGTTTTGAGAGACAGCGACGACAATTTGATAAGAAAGCTTTCCGAGAGGCTGAGAAATATGGATGCAAGAGTCTGTTTTTACCCAGACACTTCTACCTTTGAATTTAACTTTTAGGATGAAGACACTGCAACTGTGTAGTCAAGCAGTGCATCACTTCACACCCACAGCATCAGTAGCAGCCACAGTCGTGTACCTATATAAAGCATGCTGAAAACTAACTTTTGACTGCCCCGTAGGATTTTAGAGTCTTTAAATCTGGGTTGGGAAAAATTTCTTGGCCTTGTTACTGGCTGTTCTGCAAATGCAAGTCTGTTCAGATGGTGGAAAGCCTTATTGAATAGCTGAAAATCCTACAGGATTGCTATTCCAGTATTGGCAGCGACTATCCACGCTGCAAAGCAACCCAAAAAAACTGAAGATGGACTGGAAGAGTCTGAAAAGAAACACAATAGTGTCTGTATTGGCAAAGGCTTTCAGAGATTGCATAATGAACACGTCAAGCTTCCAATATAAGACTATGGTAACTGATTCTGCTGTGTGACAGCCAGATAGCTCAGTACATTAGAGTACAGTCTTACAGTTATAAGGGTTGCAGGGGTCCTTGCTTGTGTTTTTTTTCTGGCTGTGAAAACTAAAATGATCATATTTTTATTTCTATTGTTAAGATCTGAAAAAGGACGGATGATATCATCGCACTTACTGTTCGATTGTCTGTTTTGTTTTTTGTTTTTTTGCCTTTTCATCCTAGTGCAGTTTTAACTAATTTGATTAGTAACTCAATTTCTAACCCAAAGATCTATCCTTTATGTTCCCTTTATGTGTAAACCTAATCTTATCAGCTAATGTTTGTGTTTATATTATCTTTATGATGGTTGGAGTCTGGGTTGTGGTGATATGGGTCTACCTCAGGGTTTCTTTAAAATGCTGATAGCTAATACTGATACTGATCCAAGATCTGGTACAAGACTGACTGCCAGGAGAAGTGAAGGTATGGCAGGGTGTAGGACATCAGAGACCAAGTTTCAAAATATTCCTTCCTTCAGATACGCAGTGGTGAGGACTAGCCACCTGTTCCAATATGTGCTTTGCTGATAAATGGTTTGTGGACTAAAAGGAATAAAAGCAGTTGGATATCTGACAGGTCATAAGTTCAGTTTTTACTGTCATATTTTGACCGCAGCACTAAGATAAATGACAGAGCAGTACACAAAGATACCCTTATGTAAGCTATCGAACATATTTCATACAATGACTACTCTTAATCATGCCGCCCCGACTTCTGTGCAAATTAGCTGAGGAATGTCTCACTTGTTTGCCCTGTTTCAGCGTCCCACCTGTTTTTAGCAGTCACAATACATCCTGAGTCCAAACCCTTTATTGCCACAAGAGTTTTTGGAGATACATTCCTCTCTCTGCAGGGGATGCAGGAAATGCTTCTCTTTGCAGAAATTAGGAAATGCAAACAGGAAGCACAAAAGAAAAAGTTCCTTTTTGCCCCCTCGCCCACAGTGAAACTATAGAATAGCATCTATTTGTGCAAAGTACCAAATAAAAACTTTGGTGCTAAGATCAAACATTTACTCCCTCATTCACTGTGTTGTGCTTTCAATTATTCAGTTATTATTATAAATGTCATGTTTCCGCAGGTAAAATGGCTCATTCTGCTAGTTTCCTCAAACATTATCCAACTTGTGTTATTTACATGAAACAGTTGTTTTCAGTTTTCCACCTTATGCCTTATACAGTTAACCTAACAAGCAGAAGTCGCCTTAAAGCAACCTGATAGTTGTCCGCGGACAAAGAAAGTTTTATTGTACCCTGAATTGAGCAAAGAACTGTGTGACTAATTGCTTGACAAATACTTTACATTCAGACAGTGACAGTTGGTGTCCACACATTCATCAGAAGCAGAGTGACACAAATGAATGATATCAGGATTACTCAGCTCAGAAGGAGTGCACTCCAATCAGAACAGGCAGCCTCCTCATTACTGATTAGGTCCACAAGCTGTCGGCTACATGTTGTTTCTGGGCCAGGTAATATTCACGTCAGAGCAAGACTAATAGATTTGCTATTTAGCCCGGTGACAGTTTAATTTCTTAACTACCTTTAATGGAAATGTTGTTCATTAAATTGATTATTTGGTGTGAAGTGCTATTGTTATTAAAACACAGCCAAATATATTTGTGTTGCAGGGTATTTCTGTTTAAATTACTGAAATGAAAATAGACGTGAATGAGGTCGGTGAAGCGATCAGCTTGAAGGCTTTACTCTAGCAGCCACCGCTCATATTAACTTATTTCAAGGTGGAAAGGCTGTCAGATTTTTCCGCACCTGTCCCATAAAGCTGTCATATCTCTCAAGCCTTGTTTTTCAAGTCTTGATGACGTATCAGTGGCCAAGCAGCTCATACCTACTCTGGATGTCAGGGTGATGTAGTAATGAATCAAGCGGAGGAAATGAAATGAATGAGTGTAGAGCTGAATACTGCACTTTACTGTGTGCCAGTCCTCAGTTAAAACTCCATGCCCAAGGGGAGATTTCAGACACTCAGTGAAGTTCTCTTCTCAACCTCCCTCCTCTCCCTCCCCGACTCTCCATCCTCTGCACTTTTCACCCACTCCACCTCTTCTGCTTCTGTGGATGCTTGCTCTCACAAAGTTTCTCAGATTCAGGTCAGAGAGAGCTGACAGTCTGCCTTTGGCAGCTATTAAAGTAAGGTTCAGTGGATAAAGGCCTCCAAGGGTAGCCATCCATCAGGGAGGAAAAAGTGGGAACAGTCTGTTGTGGGCTCTCATTAGAAAGGTGACGATCACCAAAAGTAGAATTGCTAAGTCTAAATGCTTTGACCCGCAGAGTTTCAGTATTTTAAGCTATAGATCTTTCATTTCTTCGCCTGCTTCCAACCCAGTGGACTATACATTTGAATGTCATTATGGTCCAATCCGCTGAGCTCCACACCCCTGTCTCCTAAGAGCTATATGCCTTAACTGGGGTTCTTGAGGACTTTGCTTCTCTACCCGTGGGAAGGAGGTGACTCCTCCCTCTTTTCCCTCAGGCCACATGTTAACTCAGCTTCTCGACCTGACTAAACTCAATTTCTTCCTCCACTGCCTCGAACTGCCGCATCAGAATAAGGTGCGATAGAGCCAGAGCGTATTCCCAGTGGCCAGATTTGCATACTGTACAAAAATCCACCGCTCTTAGTCTTTTCAGAGGTCTGTACCTCTGCTTCTTTCATTGCTCTAAACGGTCTTTTTCTGCCTTTTTTCTCCCTTCACTTCTCCGTAGATCTGTCTTTTTGAACAGCAGATTGTATGTAAATGTTTAGTATGTGAAGACAATCCATGACTATATACCAGTCTTACCACTTGAACAGGAAGGAGGCTGGCAGGCAAACAGCAAAACAGGATGTAAGCCAATACGTGTAAACTGTTTTTGCAGGTGCTACATTGGACTGAAAATGTCTCCTGGCCACTTGCCTGGGAAATCCCCAATTAACAGCTATGTTTTGTGTCTGTCTCAAAATGGCTAAAGTCAACAGGCATTTTGTGTAGCAAGAGATGGCTAGGCCGCAACAAAAAGCAGCTGTGCAGTTTACCTGATTCCCCCAGCTATACAGTTCTAATCTGCATGCACTGTGGAGGTGATCAGACACCCCAAGCCATAGAACTCAACTTAATCTTGATGGATCATTACAGTAAACTCTGTTTTAATACGATTTTAATGGACACGGGATTACTTTTTGTATTATGTTTTCTGTTGCCTGTGCTTTGTAAAGGCATTTGTATTTGATTGATGTTTTGATGTTCTCGCCTTTATTGTATGTGTCTAATATAATTTCCAAAGGAAGTTACCTTTCATGGAGGCAAGAGAGGCATCCTTTGAGGCAAAATAAACTTGATAGAGCAAAAAGGCTAATGTGATTTCAGCTGAGGAGCTATCAATTTTGTCAATCTGTTTGGGTTCTTGTGACAGAAAAACACATTTTATTTGTGGCCGAGCAAACGCTCAGCAGAGAGCACTAGAGCAGCCAAGGCTGCAAGTAAGGTAACAGTTAACTTATAATAAGTATTTAAAAGTACCTGAAAAATTGACTACCAAATGACTTTATATTTTGTTTTTGGTGAATAACTTATACAGGCACAGCTGTTCTGCTTCCTGCTTCATTTATTTGATATGATTTTGATTGACATACTGTCACCAACAGGTAAAAAATATACCTGTACTTATGCAAATTCTGTGATGAAATATCACATCATCTCCTGATTAGATAATCTGCCATGTGTAAACCAAGACAATATTGCTAGTTTTTATCTCTCGCTGAGAATCCCATGTGAAAATTACAATCATATTATACTCTATTAATGTTAATTACACTTAATTTTCATTACTTTTCTTGTTGTCTTCACTATTGCATTACGATCTGGGAATAAATTACCAAAACGGATAAGCAGGGCATGTCTATTAAATCAGTAGTGTCGACATGTTATTGCAGTGTCTTTAAACACTGACAAAATTGGACAATAATTAGATTACAGAAGTGCCCAAATCATTCTTATTCTTCTGAAGATACATGAGCATCCACATCCTTCATCAGCATAAAGCACAGCATACTCTAAAAGAATCTACAAGGAGCCACGTCTCCTTGCCTGTCTGATTCCTTACAATGATTGTGCTGTGTGGATATTACTTTTGCACACTCCAAGCTGGAAAACAGCTTTAAAAAACAACAACAAAGAGAGCAAGCTTTTGGTGCTGCACCCAAACTCACGGGTTAACCGGTCTGATCGCGGATCTGTGCAGTGTGCCAGAGCAAGCGTGATCAACAAAGAGCCCACTCTGTAACCTCATACCCAAAGGATCTGCGGCTGACATCCTGTCACTAGACACCAGGGAACACCCAGATTCCTTACTGTGTTGGGTCAGAGCTGTTCAAGTAGCACAATGTAGGCCTGCGCAATAGCAGTACATTTAATGTTGTGGCTCATCATATGCCCAAGTGACAGCTTCCTGAAGACTATGCATTATAGGAATATAATGAGTCATAAACTGTCTATTAAATAAGAAAATGAAAGCAGTTGTGTTGGTAAT
>VURO01012495.1:39659-50604 GCA_015108175.1 Pelvicachromis taeniatus
GTGTTGGTAATTTGCATTCTACTTTTCCCACTGTCTTCGTCGGGCTACACGAATGATCACGGTTACTACAGTTGCCAAGATACACATTTTCAAGTTTTCTCACAACATTGTACCATTGTTTTGAAGCACAACATACTGTGTGTGCATATATAGTCGCTTATTAGCGATAACACAACAGACGCACTTCCTGCTTCCAGCTCTCTGTGAGCTTCTCTGATGTTGTGACCTCGGACCAGTGTTCACAGCCAGAGTTCACTGTGCTCTGTGCCGGGGTCTGTTTGAAAGCCAGACTACAACACTGGAGAAGGGAAACAGAGATTCTTGAGTACACTCATCTAAATCTCCCACTCTTGTTTCAGCAATTATTCTGCTGTAGCTGAGGCATAATGGAGCACGGCTGCGATTGGATAACAATGCCATCAGACCTTGAATCAACAGACCAGTCTCAACAATGGAATGTTGACAGCATACAGATATATATAGACTCAAAATAACCTGGTGCTTGAAAAATTACCTAAGTAAAGGAGCATATGTGATATATTGCTGCTGAATTCTGATTGTCAGTGGGAAGCTCCGAGTATCCGGATGAGCATGAATGATGACTGCAGTCTTTAGAGTTAGACCTCACAGAGTGTGTTTATATTTATATGTGGAAGAGGAGGGGGTAGTGACACGATATGGAAATGGTAGCAACAGGAGTCTCCCTAACACAGTCGCTCACAGCATGGGTGGCAGGCCCTGGCGCACTCATATTTTTACAGCTGGACTCTGGATCCCATGGCGTCCACAGATGCTTCGCAGCGCCATTTGAAGCCGCCAGTTGCACATTTCACCTAAGGATATCTTTTGCTCAAGCCACAAAAATTGCCTCTGAATGTTCAATAAAGTCACTGCAAGTTGCTGAATAATAATTCGGTCTGTTGAGTGATTCGACTTGCTCATCACTCACAAAAGTGAAACAAGCTCAAAGTGCTAGCCATAGGCCTTTTTCAAAATTAAGTTACAGTTGAAATTGCTTTGTAATGCAATTCAAAAGGACACGTTTGAGCTTGGATTTGCTCATTGATCCCCCTGAGAAATGATGCTGCGTCACCTTCCTGATATCTTAGTGTGGGCGTATACCTGGGTGCAGACTTCTGTATATTACAACCTCTCGTGCTGTCGCTTTCAATAAGATTTTATCGCAAGCGAGGCAGACTGAGATGAGCTCGTAAGAGATTAAAGTTTAGTATATTTGATTGTTTCTCGTCAGTGGTGGGACTTTTAAAATGGGTCTGACCAGATGAGTTCAGTCTGAATTAGCCTTAGCGGGAGGGAGAGAAGGGGCGCTGAGAGGGTCTGCAGCTAATCCCAGGATATTGAGCGGGATTCCTAGGATGAGGCTTTGCTCCTTTGCTTTCCCAAGTGTGACGGTGGGGTGTGTGTGTGTGGGGGATGAGGGGAACAGGGTGGATTTTGGATCTCTTTCTCTTCACAGTCCCCATTGTGAGTAGAGTTTTCACAGTTTAGGGGCACAGTGTCTGGGATTCTCTGTCCACTGAAGTGAGTCTTTTTTGGGGGGGAAACAGCCAGGCAGTGCTAGCCTCTGAGGATTAGACCCACTGGGATAATCAGGATCAATTCACAGTGTCCTCGAAGGGGGTCTTAGTCTATGTCCAACAGAGTAGGAGAGAGGACGCCACTGTCCCGTGTAGTCGCTGGCTCTGCCCACATCCCCCTCATATCCTAATAGCATTAGCTTCCCTCTTCTTCACTGTGTATAACCCCTCGACTATGACACCTTTTCAGATCCTGCATTAAATTATCTTGCTTGGGTTAATAAAAGACTGGTTCCCTGGTGAAAAAAGATCAAATTCTGCAATACAAACGTGGACTACTTGGCATATTTGCTACATTTTCCCTTTGTTTAGAAAGAACAGGTAGCAATAAGTGTGTATTTGGATGGTGAGAACCTGTTATAGCCTCACCTGTTAGTTTTCTCAGGAAGGTTTTGTGTTCTGGTTGAATGGACTTAAAAAAGGAAAAACAAAAAACAAAAAGGATGCCATTTTGTTGGCAGCCACATCTGCTTTTCATCTTATAATTCATACCTTTTTATATCTTCTGTGACAAACTCAGCTGAAACAAAAGCTGAGGAAGTGGGTGGAACGGAATGAGACCGTGTAAAAGCATGCGCGCTAAAGGTTACACTGACGCACATGCATTTCCAGGTGGCGTAGCTATTCTCCCTTCACGTAACAAACACGCTTTGAGAAATAAAGCAGGACGTATACCTTTTTTGTTAGCACAATTGATTTTGCTTCCGAGTCTGAAACACACCCTTGGCACCAAAGTTGGCAAAAAATGTATTAACAATTTCATTTTCTCACAGACAGGCAGCAAGCTCTTTTCTCTCACTCAGTTTTCTATCATATCTACAGTAAGACCCTCAACCGGTGCTGCTTTCCTTGTGCTGTTACTAAGATACGAGCGCTAACAACCATAAGTATGCGAGCGAGCTGGTGTGTAACTCCAGCACGCGCGCAGACAGAGCAGTTCACTGCACAAAGGCCAACAAATAAGCGCTTTCATATCTACCCTCCCCCTCTTCTTTGGGACAGTTGAGGAGTTGAATGGAAAGCAGGGTTTTGGGGGTGTGGGGGTGTGTGCGTGGGTGGGTGGGGTGTCACTGGGTAGTAAAGGGGAGCCAGTGTTAGGAACATTGTGTTGCAGAATTTCATGGCTCTGTGTTCTCATTCTTTTCTTGGCGTGTTGTGATGAAATCAGGATGGCTTTGAAATCTATTTTGTTCTTTCAATATCTTTGTCACTGTTTATTTGTCACAATTTTCAGTGATTATCATAGTTTCTCCGACCCAAAGGAGTTTACAATGCTCAAACATGTCGTTCTTTTGAGAGGGTGACGCCACTCGCGGCTCACATAATCATTGGTGACACGTAATTATGTGACCAACTCATTTTTAGTGACCAAAAAAATCTCAAATTCATCAAATACATCATAAAAAAATTCAGGTGTTCTGTTTGTAAGATACCAACATCTACTACTGATGCCCTACTTAATGTTCCAGTTGTAGATCAACATGGGGCAGTACTTGTTGCTGTCAATTTGTGCTTCATATGGTACCAACACGTTGCAACAGCACTTCTTGTGGTGTAATTTCGTAGCATTATAACTGCATCCTTCGGGGCAAGTGCAACAATATAAGAAGAAATGGCAGCACGCTATTAGTCTTATGCTCTTCTGGCAGGCACTCTGTCTCAATAGAGTTCATCGCAGTCAGACGGTGCTTGTGCAGCACTGCAAAAAGGGTTGTTGCTCCCATAACACACAACATCTTCTCTATTCCCTCTGCGCATAAGACCAGACCCACTTACTGGATGCTGTCAGCCTCCTGACGAGCACTGCAAGCATTTAAATGCCGCCCTTTTTAATACTTTTCTATAATTTTGTGATAAATAACTCTTCCAAGGTCGTTAAGGTAAAACATTACATGTATAATATATTACTTCTCCTAATCCTGAACAGTAATACATTTATTAACATTAACAGCTGCTCTTGGGGGAAGCAATGCTCACTTGTGCCTTTTCTAGGGCGTAAGGCAAAGTACTTATAATGCTGTTCTTCCCGCTTGTTGCAAAATGAGAATAAAGTCACATGCCTGCATCCTTCGGTTGTTATTACCAATCCTGTCTCAGTCATTTCTTGTCTGCCAGGTCTCCTATGTATCCTCACACTCCGTCCTATTGTTTGTGCATGCATGAACAGGAACATTATAAATCTAACGCTCTGGCTGTTGTATTATTTTCAGTATAAGACCGAAACTAATAAAATAGCATTTAATGGGGTCTTGTGGGAATTGATCAGTAACTTTATGTTTTTATACCTTTTTGTGTTATACTGCTAGAAACACTGATGATAGCTCTCTTCAGTTCCACAGCAGGACTTTTTTTTAACACTCTTACAGGACTTAATCCCCACATAATAAACTTTCAATTCATGTTTGTGGTTTAGCGTTGCTCCCTTGTCGAGAACATTCTGTAGGCAGCACTGCACTGCTACAGAATGTATAGCAGTGCTATATTTCACCTTGTAAAAATATTGGGTTTGCCATTCCCATCCTTTCTCCCACAGCGGAAATAACAGCGAGGGTCAGCTTCGGCGTTGGCCAGTCTGTGATGCACAGCTGCTGTACTGGCGCTTTATTAATGGGATTCAGGAGCTCATCTGAGCGTTCTGATAATGGAACAATGGAAGACCCTGCTCTGACAATCCTTCATCTCAGCGATGCTACAATTGATCACCAATTCAATTGCTAACTGCAGAAAATTGAATTTCTAGCCCTAACATTGTTCGTTAACCACGGTGCCGATGAGATGGCCATCCAGATTAATGATAATGGGAGCCTGAGATGGCTTCTGAGACGGCTTGTGAATTTGATTAGCTCTAGACGGCTGTAGAGACAAAGAGTAGCTAGTCAGACTCTTATGTGGAAGTACTTAATGAAAACCCTGCATGGACGGTAATTGGGGAAATGTTTGTCTGGCTCCTCGCTTCTCAACTTACTGTATGAAGTCTTTAAACTCGTCTCGCTCGCGTTTAAACACACTTGTACACAATGTATGCAACAATTCATTGTAATTTAATCTAATACCATTATGTTGTTTATTGCTTCCTCACACTGTGTAAAGGGTACATAGAAATAGCTCCATACATGTCATGCTCACTATATCCTCCATGCTGGCCTTACTCATGTGGTTTGATAGTGACTGTGCTAGTGATAGTCAAACACTGCCAATTAAGAAATGGCTTATATTCTCTCTTCCAACCTCACCAAACTGAGACTGACTCATTTTAGGCTATCGAATAGAAAGATAGTGTTTAATATGTAAATTTTCCCACTGCGTTTGACAGGATAGCCCATATATCCACAGTGTTATGATGTCATTTTAGTAGAAGGTTATATTATAATTGTATTTGGGTGAAGCCGCAATGAACTGCTTCCCTTTTCACATAATACAAAGTATATTACATATGCAGTAAATGACAGTTATGTACAACTATGCCATATCCAGTGAAGAGTAATGACACCGAACTTACAGCAAGATAAATAAGCAAGTTCATAACTATGGCTGTAACACGCTTCTTTGGCCCTTGATTATAAAAGAATGGGTGCTTCAGTGGAATGGAGGATTCATTGTCTTGTTTAATTACAACTGGTGGGACGAAGTAAAAATTCCCCCGTTCCTCACTCTGTTTAATATATGCGCCCTCAAATTCAAAGCACATATTTTCAAGGATACCGTCCTCTTAAATCTGTACCTACGGGCATGCGAGGTTTGCATGACTGTGTTAATTTTATTGTTCTGGAGCAGCAAACGGATGCTGCAGTGAGAGATGAAGGTGGTCGAGGAGAGACGAGCCGTTCGCGTGGAACTCCCGCTGGTGATAAATATCTGTAAATAAATTGGCTTTCTCCATTGACAGAGGTTCACTCAGTGTAGAAATCCCTTAAGATTTTCCAAACTGTACATTCTCGCTGTTATCTTTATTACATCTGTGTTCGGTTTCTCTGATAAAGACTACATCCCAGCTGAGGTTTGACTGTTGTGTCATTTGACACCAGTGGATCCACATACCCATAGCTTCTGAGAAAAGCGCCTTGTGGTAGGAAATGTATATTTTGGCTATTTTGTTATCAGTGCGCGCCTCATGTTGAGCATCGTTCTTCTCCCAGCTTAAGGATGTGTTCAGGAGCCAACATTGATTAGAAACCTGTTACATTTTGGATGCAAAAAGGCAGCCAAGGTTAATTTACTGGATGAGGAGGCCGTTATAACTCTCCCTTTAGCGAGTCTCTCCATTGGCCTATTTTAAATCCCCCCCTGAAAACAGGAGTTAATTAGGAACACCAACAGAAGAGAAATCCAAGGCAAGACGCAGCTTTTAGACTGAAAAAGCACAAAATGTGTTTGCATCCACACTCAATTACTTGCCAATGCATTTTTTGAAGTGTCTTCCTTGGCCACCATTTTTTTTTTCCCCTTTTCTTTTTTTCCTGTTATAATTCATTTACATGGGGCAATATTATTAAAAAGTAAACACAATAGAAGCTTTTTGTGAGGTTGAACCTGCTTCTAATTAACAAAGAGCGAATTTGAAACGGGAATTAGTCTATGAAAAGGAGCTTGTTAATGAAGTGTGTGAATGGAATGAAAGAAGAAAGCACGTGGCAGTCCCTGCTGGAGAAAGGTTAATGACTGTATGGAGCAGACCAGGAGTGTCTTCTCGCTGTGCTCTGGGTCCTGATCCTCAGGGCATCGCTTCTTGTTGGTCTCCACATGAAGCGCAGTCCTTTTTAATCACCCCAGTACTACCGAGCTATCTGTTTTTAAAGCATTTCAGTGACTGGTAAAGCTACAAATATTACTGATATTCTTTTATGTTCACATTTTCTAGTTTTTGTATTTAAGATGCAAAGTGATGTGCATATCTCTGTTTTGTTATGTTTGACACTTCCCTATAAGCAAATTGCACATGCTAAACTATAAAATGAAGGATTAATAGTAATGACATTCATTAATCTGTCACTTTTTGTGTTGAACTGTAAAAAAAATAAATACATTCAGAGAAAATACATGCAAACCGCTGTGTAGCTGCTCAGGGACACCTGTGATTGACTCAGATTTTCCGCATATTGTTTGGATATATAACAAAAATGCTAGAAACCTCTGACTCATTAAAATTCAAATAGAAGTTAGCTTCGTGTACTCATATTCACCTTTTGATGCCAGAATGATATGACACAACCTAAAAAGCTATCATGTTTATTAGACCAAATAATATATCAACAGCTAAACATTAGATTTACTTATATATTTTTGCTGGTACAATGAACAGCAAGAAGGTTAGTTTTGGCTGTAAGCAAGAAGGTTAGTTTTGTGTGTGGTTAAAAGTGCTTTAAGTGGTCAGTTAGAGTAGAAAAGCACCATATAAATATACTACATTTATCAAAATATGAGAGACTTTATCATTAGAGTCTGCTCATTACTACTGGCATCATAAATTAATTAATATTCCTTGTAGATATAAACATGCCATGTCTGTCATGATATAAAAATGTATTACTCAAACTAGTACTGTTGCACAGTTGCTCCCCAGATGTTTGCCTTTAGTACTTTGACTGCCTACATGAGCTTGTTAATGGCAAAACGCTCTTGGAGGAAAACAAAACCAAATCATTACGGCTAAGAATTTAAGAAGTGGAACCACAGAAATTATTGCCTTTTAAATTATCCTGGTTTATTATGCCGACTTAGTGACTCAAAGGGGAAAGAAGGAGCATTTTAGTGATATTTATGTTTTTTTGATGCCGTGATAGGTGCAGCAGCTACCGTGTTCTGTATATAACCTACATTAATTGTGCTGCAGTCATTATTTTTAATGAAGGCTCACTGTCTAAACTGCTCATTTGACTCCACCACACTGTCTGAAGTCATGCCAAATCATTGTAATTGTCCCAGACTTGGAGGTGAACTAGAACAAAGACAGTTTTCAGCGTTCAATTTGATCAACCACTATGGTTTTATTTTCATTAGGTGGGTGATTGATTTGAAGAGCCCATATTATTATCATTTACGGGTTTATAGTTTATATTAGTTTAGTATATAGGTTTTTGTGCTTTAATGCCTAAAAAACTTAAAACAAGTATAATTATTGTACGTAGCACCTCTTTTCCCTTCTTCTTAAACACTTCACTTTAGCTCATGTCCATTTAAGGGCCTTTGTCCAGCCTTCCCTGATTAGCCAAAAGCAAGATAAAAGGTTATGACTTACTCCCGGTAAGTCAGATTTAAGTATAGATGTTGCTCTCTGATAGCTGCCAGCTGGTAGCAAAAGTTGAGCCATATATATTGTACCTTGGGTCACACCCAGAACAAGAAAAAACTGTAGAATTAAAGCTAACATTAGCTAGCTAGCATTAGCCTAGCAACATGGTAAAACAGCTTTTCCGTTGCAGTGGGAGCATAGCCGTTACAAATAAAAGCAATCCACTGGGAATGGTTGTAACAACTAGTTGTTAAAGACCAGCCTTAAAGACAAGTCTCAGCGCACCTGATTGTGGCTGTTGCCTGGTAACATGCTGTCTTGATAACTTGTCATTTTTGATACGGAGCACTTAAGACGGATCAAAGCAAAAGAAAAAGCTTGCTTTCATTGACATTGGAATAAAAACATCGATAAAGCGGTACAGTCTGTACAAGAACATGCTGATTGCCAAGCAGTTCAACTTGATAACAAAAGAAAAAAAGGAGTTGATCAAGAAATATATCTATATCCATATATATTTATATATGGATATAGATATATATCCATATATAAATATGGATATATATATCTGTTTGACCTGAGCTTTCTGAAAAAGATGGAAGGAAAAAGTGGAAAAACCATCTGAATGAAATAAAAACAAAAACAAAATCAAAAAATCTCTTTCTTGAAAAAGAAATAAAAATCGTTGAATTGGAGGGGTTCTTTGGGTAAAACACATCAGTATGCTTCCATACGTTTGCTCAATATTCTGCTTTTATTGGTTTGGTCATTTGGACAGCAGCAGTGCCGACCAACCGATGGGTTGTAATCTGATGCAATCTGCATGTCTGGCGACAGCTTTTCAGTGAGTCAAAATAGATATCTCGTACAGAATAGAAACCTTTCATTGCACATCATGCAGTGGCAAGTGTCCAGCTGTTTGCTTGTCCCTTGATGTCAAAAAGGCTGCATGTTGTAAAGTTGAGATATGGCTTGCGACACTGCTACATGAATACAGACTGTACAGAACAAAGTTAGATTTTGGCTTCATGCCTGCTCCTGACTAGTCATAAGAGTTGTAGCGAGAAGAAGGCTTACAGCTAGATGATGCAACTGGCTTGACTCTAATGTCAGACTTCCCAAGAAAGCCCTTGCTTGCAGCCAATCGCCGGGTCTTTAGTTCTTCAGATGCTGGGAATGCATGTAAACTTTTACGCTCACTCTTGCAGCCAACAAAACATTTGGTATGCTTTTGTGAGCAGTGAGGTGTTTCAGGGGGTTTAAGAGCTGCTTTCTGTGGGAGAAAATAACTCCCCCTGACATAAACTTTCTGCATGCACACAAAGCTGCATAACAATTGAAAGGATAGGGACACGGCCCCTTTTTTTGGTACATTTTTGCTTTTTTATGTAGCCTGACACATAATGGTTTCTGAAAAAAAAAAAAAATCCAGAAACTTTAAACCTGTTACTCTGTTTTGTAAGGCAACGAAATGTTCATCTGCAAGAAGCCCCAGATATTTAAATTTAGCTGGGGTCAGTATAAAATGTTTGTGCTCATTTGTGTTCTCCACTGATGGTACAGTTTTTTTTTTAAATTGTTTTTTGTGTTATTACACACATTACTGACAAAGAAGAGGTTTTTATACATATAAAAAACCTATAAAAAGTTTTTTTGTTGAACTTGTAGGTGTGAACTTGTGTGGATACTGTGTCTTCAGCTTGTGGTTCCAGTTTCAGAACAATAATACACATTAAATTAGAAGAGATGATGTATAGGGTTTTTAAGCTAATCAAAGAGCACTTTAAAGACAAGGTGTACATGCCAGAGATTTCATCTCTAAAAGCTGCTGCCATCTCCTCTTTTTCTTCTTTTTGTTAGAACAGCTTGTGCAAGGGGGTATCAACCGTAGCCAAAAATGCAGGATTCATGCGTTTCCCGTACACTCACATAAGAGGACACAGTGTTAGAGCAAACACCTGTAAAGCTTCCCTCTGATCCTTTTTTCTTCTCCTCCCTCCAGCTGGCCTTGATACTCTCGCTGAGGCCAGGCGTACTCTCACCCTGGCTTTTCCATGTTGGCAGGGACTTCTTTGCCTCTTTCAGGAGAGCGTCCTCACAAACATCACTGACTTCTGGGGTACTAAAGCTTTTGCGGTTTCGCTTGCATTTTGGCCCACCTCCTCACCAACCCTCATGCAAACCAAAATTGACTCCATAATTTATCCCAGGCAATCCAACAAGAATGTAAATAAAGAACAAAAGTTGCCTGTTCTACGCATTATCAGAGGGCCTCTTCGGGAACAGAGCTTTCGTAAAACTGATCCTGCAGCAGGCCTGACCCTGACCATTTCTCTCCACTCCATTTTCTAAAGCAACAGTACGAGGCAGCGCGCCATAGTCTGTGCACTACCCTTATCTCACATTGGCAGACACAGGGTCTCCCCATAGTCTGGATTTCCGTCTGAGCCAGAGCTCCTGTGGCTTGACTCTTTCTCTCATCTGCACTGCCATCTCCTCCTTCAGCCTGGTGCAGACTAATTAACTTTAAATTGTCTTTTTTGACCTCTTACAGTGAAGTGTACCTTTTCGAATTTGTCCGTCGTACCAAGTGTCTATTAAAAAAACATCACCCAATAAAATGTATGAACAACTGATGTTAATTAATATCAGAGGTTTATTGTGTGTGGTACAGGTCCCGGCAAGGCTCTTAGCACTTGATAACCATTTAGCCATGCAGTTTGAGTGCCAGTTTAGAGGCTGAGACTAATGAAGCTCATCGGCTAAAAATGAAGCCAGTCCGTGAAATAGCCTCATCAGGTACATTATCTCAACACAATCAGAGCATTAACGCTTGCATTTGGACTCGGTGTCGCGCTTGGGTTTTTTTGAAGACCATCAAATAATAATACAAAAAAATTAATTATGAAAATATAAAGAACTGCTCATAAAATCTGCATAAAACATCAGCAAAAATGTAACGTGGGCTGCTTACTGAATACACTGATTTACGTGTGAATATAATAATTACGTCTTTGTTATTTTTTGTTTACATAACATCCCAATGGTCAGATTTCATAAAAGCTAGACACCTCATGTATTATTTACTGGTACAAAACTCAAATGTTTTTCAGCATGT